>AWUE01015618.1:0-34880 GCA_001974825.2 Corchorus olitorius | reverse complement strand
AGAGAGAGAGAGAGAGTTCACACAACAATTATCTATGATTCGAAAAGGTAACGATCACTCAATGAATATTTTCTGAAATTCAAGGCCCTTTGCATAATCTTGCTGCTATTGGTAAAATTGTCCCTGATAAAACAAAAGTCTATTGTCTTCTTAATGTTCTTGGATCTAGCTATGAAATCTACCACTACCATACTTAAACCCCGTGTTCCCACCTATGAAGATGTTATTCCACTTCTCCAAAGCCATGAAGCTAGAAACCAACTTCATGGATCTGACCTTACCCAAATGGCGTTTTTTACTCAGAAGGCTAACAATGGTTACTCTAAAAGAAAAGGTGTTGGACATGGTAATTTCAATTCCAAAGGAAAGAGTTTTATTCAGGGAAATGGGTTTAACGGAAATAGAAATGGTAGTGGAGCATCTTTTCATGTAGGAAACAAGCAGGGAAATCAGTTTGGCTCACGAGAGAAAGCAGACAATTTTAAAGCAAATGATGAACCGATCACTTGCCAGATTTGTGGAAAACGCAATCACACAGTGTTAAAGTGTTTTAATTGGTTTAACCACTCTTACCAGGCTAATGATGTACCACAAGCCTTAGCAGCACTTGCAATTGCAGAGAACAAAGATGCAGAATGGTTTACTGACACTGGAGCCACGACCCACATGACTGATGAATCTGGTAAGTTGCAAAATTTAAATTCCTACACATGTGATGATGGGATTATGGTTAAAAATGGTGAATTCATGGATGTTACACATATAGGTTATGGCAAAATTAATTATGGTGCTGTTTGTATAATTTTAAAAGATGTCTTAGTTGTCCCAGACATTAAAAAATATATGCTCTCTGTCAGTCAACTTGCTAGTGATTTTCCCAATGATTTTGTTTTTGGTTATGCTAATTCTGATTATGCTGGTGACTTTATTAAAAAAAGATCTTTAACATGTTATATCTTCACCCTGTATGGTTGTGCTATTAGTTGGAAAGCAACTCTTCAAGCAACTGTTGCTTTATCTACTATTGAGGTAGAATATATGTCATTGAATGAAGGAATTAAAGAAGGTATGTGGTTGCATGGTCTTGTTGATAGTTTGGGTTTGAACGTTTCGAAGCCTGTTATTTTTTTGTAATAGTCAGAGTGCTTTGAGTTTGGCGAAAAACCCTGTGTATCATGAAAGATCAAAGCCTATTGATGTTAGATTGAATTTTATTCGTGATGCTTTGGATGATAAGGTGGCCACTATAGAGAAGATTCCAACAGCTGATAACCCCGTAGACATGTTGGCGAAGCCATTGACAGCTGACAAGTTCAAGCATAGCTTGGACTTGGTGAATGTTCGCATAGCATGAAGCCCTTAGGAGTGTGTTTGGATGGGGAATTCTTAAAATTTCAAGAATTTTAAATAGAAAGATTTTGAAATACATCATTTTGAAATGCTAACTTTTAAAAATTTTAGTTTGGATGAAGATTTTTAGTAGGAGATTGTGAGGTATTCAGAATTTTTTAATAAAATAATATATTTAATTAAAAAAATAATATTAGAAGAATAAAAATATGCAATATGGTTATCATTGGATTTGTCATAATGTATATATATTTTGAATAAAATTTAGAAGTGAAAACACATAGGTAAGCGGTTTTGGGTATAGTGATCAGAAATGCCAATGGTGATGTGATATTGGGAGGTGTCAGTAGTGTTGAAGGAGCTACTAGTGTTTTGCACGCTGAGTGTATGGCGATCATTTTTGGTCTCGAAACAACATGGGAGCATGGGTATTGTTCATTGATTGTTGAGTCTGATAGTAAGATGGCAGTAGAGGAGATTGCTAAGGGCCATGAATCATTGTGGTTAGGTGCTTACTTGATCCATGATATTATTGCTCTTTCAACAGTTTTCGATTCGATCTCTTTTAATTTTGTTCATCGGGAGGCTAATGTATTAGCTCATAATATTGCTAAATCAAATTGTAATGAGGGTGATCAGAGAGTGTGGTTGGGTTATTTACCATCACATATTTGTAATCCTTCTCCTTCTTGATTTCAATAAAATTCCCGAGTTTATTTCAAAAAAAAACATTTTTATCATTTAAGTTAAAAAAATATAAAAATTTTATAAAAAGGAAAGTTAGTTAATGTGGTGGTTAAGGTAAAAAGAAGAGGATTTTAAAAAAGACACCATTTTACATGGATTTTGAAGTGAGATTTTAGGCCATTTAAAAAGGAAAATTCCACATAACCAGAAAAATTGACCAGAATTTTGTCCCACATGACGTGTAATTGCTAGTCATCCCATGTTTTGTAGTAAAACTCCACTTAAATAGTGGTGGAACCAGTCTGCTGGACCAACCGTGTAAGAACACGTCATGAGGGACCGAATTTCGGGTCAATTTTTCTGATCATGTAGCAAAATTCCTTTAAAATTCCCTCTCTAATTTCCCAAGATTTTTAAAAATACAATTATAATGTTGTCAAACCAAGTTTTTTTAAATTTAGATTTTACAAAATCTCTATAAAAGAGAAAATCCCTCTTGAATATCCTCATCCAAACACACTATAGGGGTTTGATTGGCAGAGAGGGAAGCTTAGCTTATTTTGGTGGTTTGATAAACTTAGTCAAGGTGAAGAATTGTTATTTGTGCTTTGGAATTCTTGTTAACCCGGCCCGAATTGTGGTTTGGATTAGTTCTCCTAGTTAGAATAGGAATTAAATACCCTATGTTTATATAAGGGGTCGATATCTTATATTCTTGATGTATTTGTTTTCTTCCAAAACTAATAAGAATCTCTCTCTAACCATGGACGTAGATCACATTGATCCAACTATGTAAAATCTTCTTGTTCGTTTTGTTCTTTTAGGCTTGTGTACTATAAATTAACTAATTAATGCTGTTGAATACTCTCTTTCTGTTCTGAAGCAATGAAAAATTCCCAAACATATCCATTGAACTTCCAATTTATCACTGCTTATGTATTAACTAAGCCTTTGGTTGATGTTCATACTTGATATTGCATTGCATGCTGAATCCTAGTAATGATACAACAAAACTTGTCAATTCAATATGATTATCCAAGTTCTTGACTCCCTCTTTCTCCCCATGGGTTTGGTTTTGAATAATGAAAGATCTTCATTTTCAGTAAATAATCAAAATTCACCATTATCATGAATTATAGCCAAATTGATACAATATATATGCAGAAGGTTGATACAAAATAAAAGAGCTAACAAATAAAAACTTGGCTAGTATTATTAACAAAGAAAATATAAGATATGCTCAAGTGAAGAAAACATTAAACGAAACACACTTGGAAATTGGAATAGAGAAGAAAACATCTGACAAACCTATTTGTTCCTCAAAATTCAAAAAAGAAATTAAAACAGCCAGTGTTTGACTTGTTAGTCACCCTTTGCCTCAAGCTTTTTGGAAGATATCCTCAGTTATTTCTTCAAGCATTTGAACATTCTGTAATCAAAATAAGCAATTTATCAAAACCTGAAACTTTTTCACATTAGTTAAATATGCAATAAAAATTAACTAAGAAAGAAAATAAAAATGGAATAAAGACAATAATGCTTTAGGTAACTTGCACTAAATCATGTTAGTTTTATATTACAATGAAAAGGGTTGGAGTGACAATGGCATCACTTATTTTAAATTAAAAATCAAGATTTAAGCACTAAAAATTTGGTTTTTTTTTGTTGGTATTACTCTTTATTCGTCTTTATGAAAGCTAAAAGGACTTGATCTCAACAAGGCAAGATTTTAACAATCATATAAAATGGTTCCAAAAAAATTGGGAGAGAAGAAAGCAGGGGATTCTTTTCTAGGGAAAAACAGGGCAGTTTTAGGTAAAATTAAAATTACATACTTCCCATTCAGATTACAATATGCCATGCAACAATATAAGTTAACAAATGAAATTCTACCATTCAAACTTGACTAAGCAAATTGTACCTGCAATTAAACTGAACTGAAGGAGTTGAAGGAGCATGAGCCAAAGTGTCTGAGTTGTATAATCAATAATATCCCATGTTTAGGCAACTATACTGTATACATCTCAATTTTCTTGTTCCAAAAGATGAACATCATTCTGTAAGGGCCAAAATGTCAAAAGGGTGAAAGTCTCATAACTAAGGAAAATACTCTACTTTAGGAAGATTTAAGTACCTGTTCTATGTACAACTGTTGTATGGTGGTATTAAGGTCACCGGCCCAACGCCCCTCAGAGTCTGTCTCTACCTTGTCTAAATTGGGGGTGCTTAAAGCACCTTGACAAAAGCTCTTCAAACTAGGACATTCACTCACATTTACTTGTAGCAATGATGGGAACTTGAAGCTGTAACTCCCTGAACTGAAGCTTTCAAGACTTTGTAAACAATCAAGTATCAAAAGTTTTAGATCTGTGAAAATAATCTCAGAATATGTTGCTTCTTCATCATCGCTTGCAATGACTTGTTTCATCATTTCACATTCACTAATCCTCATTACCTCCAGACGGTCCAGACTTTGGGCCTTTGAGGATGTTATCAAATCTGCTATCCCATTGCATCTCCAGACATCCAAAAAAGTTAGATTTTGAAAAGATGCAGAAGATGATGATGATCCCAAACTAATCAAACTGTGACAGTTCCAAACTACAAGAGTTTCAAGATTTGCACAGATTTGGCCCATTGGCGAGTCTTCCTCCCAATCCCATAAATGCTCTATCTCATAAAGACGATTCAACAGTAACTTTTGAACTTTGGGGAGTGTCCATACTTGTTTCTCCTCACCATCATCGTAAGCAGATAGCTCTTTGAAATTGGAATCATACACATTAAGACTTTCCAGATTGTAAAATCTTTGGAGGAAGCCAAACGGAAAATCCGGTGATTCAGTGAGATAGGAAGTGACCGTAAGGACTTTTATATGGCAAAAGAAGTCATCCGCAAACTGGCATTACATATCATTGCAATGTCATCACTGCTAAACGACACTTCCTCTAATTGAGGGATCGCCTGTCAAGTCAAACAAACATGAACAATTTGTTTTTGAATATTGTTGAGAATCTTATTTGTTATACCAACTATTAATTCCACGCACACAATCAAAATGAAAAGAACATCAAACTTCCTTAATCCAAAATAGCTATAAATTCAAATGTTGAGATATCTGATCATTATATTAATTAATTAATTATATATATATATATATATATAATTAATTAATAATCGAGTTTAGGGACAAATGCTTTAGGCCACTATATTCAACCAAACACACAATGATAAAATTTAGAATAAGAAACATGATATGTTATATATATTTTATGAGCAACAAAAAAAATGTTATATATATTATGCTTTTCCATTATTCCTCTTCTTGTTACCTTCAACTTAATGATAATACCACTCGAAAAATTATTATAAATGATTTTCATATAAGATTCAATTTCATCAATGACAAAAACGCTTATCTATGGAGTATTAATTAAGTATATATATATTTTGGCAAACGGGGAAAGTTTGATACTCATATATTGAATTTATTAGGTTGATTTACGAGAGGTCATATGGAAGGCTACAACAAGTCAAATAATGAATGAGATAAAGAGTATATGGTTTAAAAGTACCTGTTGTATGTATAATTGTTGTATGGTAGCATTAAGGTCACCAGCCCAACGTTCCTTAGCCTCTGAATCTGTTTGCTTCAATTGCGCTCTTTGCAGTTTAGGTGTGCTTAGAGAATTACCATGACAAAAGGTCTTTAAAGAAGGACATTGCCTCACAATCACTTGTTCCAGTGATGGGAAGTTGAAGGCATAGTGGACAGCTGAACAGAAGCTTTCAAGGCTCGGTAAACAATGGAGTTCCAAACTTTTCAACTTTCTGAAATTAATCTCGTGATTGACTGCTTCATCTCTTGCAAGTATTACTTGTGCCATCATTTCGCATTCTCTTATCTTCATTGTCACAAGGCACATCAAACTTTGGGCTTCTGAGGATGTGATCAACTCTGCCATCCCATTGCAATCGTAGACATCCAAAGTTGTCAGATTTTGAAAAGATGATCCTAAATTGCACAAATTGGGACAACCCCAAACTTCAAGACTTTCAAGGCTTGCACAAATATGGTGCAGTGGTGAGTCTTCATTCCATAGATGTGTTATATTAGGCAGTAGGTGCAATTTCAAATGTTTAATTTTTGGGAGAGTGAAGATCACGTTTATCTCCTCATCAACGTCTCCTCTGTTGAGAGATAACTCTTTGAAAAAACAAAAGATCACCTGAAGCGTCTCCAGATTGTAAAATCTTTGGAGAAAATGAAATGGAAAAACAGTTGATTCCTCCTCGAAGCTAGTAAGACGGAGAACTTTTATACGGGAAAACAAGTCTGCCGCATGGTTACCCTCATCACATATCATTGAAACCTCATCACTGCTAAAAGTTACTTCCTCCAGTTGAGGGATGATCTAAGAAGTCAAAAAAAAAAAAAACTACAATTAATTAATCTCATACACAAATTACACGAATAAAAATCCTCTGCTCCATTTTTGGTGCCCAACTTGTGCCCATCAATTTGGTGTTTATGTGGATTTCTTGTTTTATTTTCTTGTATAAATATTACTTGTTAAATCTTAAAAACAAACAAGGTATAACACAAGGACATATGGGCTATGGTATGATTTGGTGAATGAGGCATGAAATGGGACACAAAACCCAAATTACCCGTGGTTACATGCAACATGCCTAAAAGTTAAAACTAGTTAATTAAAATATAAAGTATGAAAAAATTATGAACATCAAAGGAAGAAATTAGCTACCTCATCGATATGGAAAAGTGGTCGTGGGATCTGAGACTCCATCTGTCCAACTCCAAATTTCTTAATCTTCTTACATGCGTCTATTTTCAGCCACTTTAACGCCCGCCATGCTATTGTGTGCATTTCTGGGTAAAAACATTTGAGTTCTGGAAGAATAAATAGATCAAGTGAGGATAACTGATTGAACTCAAATTGAGTAATTCCCCGTTCTAGTCGTTCACTATTCTTTGAAACAATCTCCTCTACTCCGCTGTAACTAACATCAAGACTTTCAAGTTGTTGAAGACCTTTGGCTATTGAAAATGGAAACACACCTTTCAAACTCCAACATTTCCGAACCTGTATATCTCGTAGATTCTGAAAAGAAATAGTATTTGGATCGGGATCCATGCAGTTCCAAATATGCTTCAACTTTGGCAACTGAATGAGATAAAGTTCTCGTAATTGCATAGTCGCAATGCATGTTTCTTTTATGTCAAACACTTGTTCAAGCGAATTACAATCACTAACTTTCAACACTTCCAGGCTTTGAAATACTCCCAACACCAACACAAAAGATGGAAAAAGGCTCCGCAACTCATTGCAGTATTCAATTACCAACCCCTTTAGCTTACCAAAGGAATCCGCATGAAGTTGGTCATACCATATCCACTTCACGTTTCTCAAATTGGAGATTGTCAGTCCCTCCAAGTTGGGAAAAATAACCTATGCATAGCAGTCATGCCAAAGATATGAAAATGGTTAGAATAGTTAATTTAAATAGTGAGTGAATTAGAGAATGGAAAATACAGATTAACGCAAGATGAAAAGAATGATATCCACCTCTTCATTGAACAACACTACTTCAGTCTCACTTCCTGCAGTAGTCGAAACTCTGCTTGTAGAATTGTTGACGAATCCCTTCAATTCAGGGCACTGCTCGATGCGTAGAATCTCCAAACGAGGGAAGGAAAAGGTGGCATTAACATGTTGAAAAAGATAAAGATTATATATAGAAAATTTTTAAATTAAGCCAAAATGTCAAATTAAGCCATTCTAATTTTAGGCTAAATATACAATACACCGTTAGTGGAGTTTAACATACTACACATGCGAGTCTTGAAGTGTGACATGTGTCCTTTAGGAACTAGATTGAAATATTTAAAACTTAATTAATTCAAAATATGAACAGTTGTCAACTCCACAACCCGCTCGTGAAGTTCAAAATTTACACTGCCGGTGTAAAAAATAATTACCCATATTTTTTTAAAACAACATTAATATACTCTAAAGCAAACAAAATTCATATTAGTTAAGAGTTCAGAAATTAGATTTGCAATGTTTATTAACATGCATGTATTTCAAAACTAACATGAACGAAATAAAATGGGACAAAAAGATCCTAACAGAACTTAATTAATTTTGAAACATTATGTTGAAGAACTTAATTGAGACTTTTGAGATATTAGGTGAAACCAGTCACGAGATGATCGATGTGTAGAGAGAGAGAAATATATACCTTTTCATTGAAAAGTGGCAACTCTTGTGGGGAAATGGAAGTGGATCCATCATTTTTGGAGCAAAAGCTATTGAAGTTTGGTAGATCTTGGAGCGTCAACGACTTTAGTTGAGGAAACTCAATTTTGTCAATAACACAATTATCTTTAATGATATATTCGAGTGAGGCACCATTTTGGATATGGAAATTCTTCAACTGTTGAAAGTGCTTCCAATCTTCTACACCGTGTAGCAAAATTTGGACACCAGCTGTCATTATATTTATGTATACATTCTCTGCTTTGCTTAGTAACATTTTAATTCCCTCATTCAGACACCCAATGCTTGTATGTAGCTCCAGTTTCAATGTCTTGGATTGTTCAAGAAGTAACTCTGCAATACTCCAAACCCATGCTTCTCCAATGAGAATCTTGTATCTTTCCAATTTTTCAAAGAAGAAGTCTTCTGGAATAATCTTGGCATCAGGGATATGAACTTGTAATGAGGTTAAACTGGCAGAAAAAGCCTTGAATTCAGCAAGACTGGCGTTGCCCTCTGTTTCCCATTGAACAAAACTGTTAGCCATAAGCAATTCTTCTAATCTTGACAAACTTGATAAGACGCCTGGTGGGATTACTTTGAGTCTGGTACAAAAGTTTAGATCTAACAACTTTAACTTCTTCAGCTGACCGATTTCCTTAGGTAGCCTTTCAATATCAGATCCACCAAGACTTAGAATTTTCAAATTCTTTAGCTGTCCAATAATTGAGATATCTTCCAATACACAATTATCTAGACACAATGTCTGAAGGTGGTCTTGTAGTTGACAAATTGATGAAGGTAAGGATGTAAGATGCAGTCCAGTCAAATCTAAGACTTTCAGGTTCTTCGTTTCCTCAAAAAAGTTACTTGGGATTTCTATCAGAGGATCCTTACTATGCATATAGAAAAGAGTAAGATTAGGACATTGCAACAGAGCAGGAAGCTTGATAACCTTAGCATGACTCAAACAAACTCTGTCCCAATATTTCATTGTCTCTCCATCTGGCCAATCATCCAAATCTTCCTCATTTTTTAATGCAAAAACATGGTTGTCCTTAGACGCAATTGATTTGGCAACATCACTAATAAGGTCATGCATATCAAATAATTGATCAGTGTAACTATCAATCAGCAAGCAAGAGTCTTTCAGATGACTCACCATTGTCAACAGCCGATTGCGTGTCTCTTCCACTCTGCTGACACCATGAAATAATCCCATGCCCATGGCGTATATCAACAAGTCTCGAATAGGAGCATTATGACCCAACAGACTGCAAAGCAAGAAGGTCTGCTTGAGTTCCTCACTTTCTAATTGATTATAACTGAATTCGATTGCAGAATTTGCTGCTTTCAGTATCCCTTCCTTTAAGTTAATCGACGAAGGCCGTTGTAGTCGCTGCAAAGCATCCTTCCACTCAAATAACTGTTTTCTCCTCAAAGCCCTTGCAACTGTTGCTAGGGCAATTGGCAAACCAACACATTTTTTAGCTATCTCCATTGCTGTAGACTGCAATTCGGGATTGTCAAAGTTGTTCTCTGCCAGCTTCTTGAACAAACCCCAACCTTCATCTTCGTTCAGAATACCAATTCGAAAACTTTGCTGAGCATCCATCTCATTCAATAGAACGTGGTTATCCCTTGATGAAAGCAGTAGAGTGCATCCTTTATGTTCCTCTGCAAAAGGAATTCCCACTTCCTTCAGGTCCAATCTTTTCCAAACATCGTCCAAGACAACGAGAATCTTCTTCTCTTGCTTTAATCTTTCATGCAACCGAGCTGCTCTGACAGCCACACTCTTCTCTTCCAATTTTAAGCCCAATAACTCTGCAATTTGATCTTGAATCTCATGGATTTTGGGACTATGAGTTACAGCTGCCATAACGACCCGATGGAAGGACTTATCCGCTTCCACTTGTCTAGCAATTTCTTTGACAAGTGTGGTTTTGCCCACACCAGCCATGCCGTACACCCCTATAATGTTCACTTTAGGATCCTTCAAGGCCTCCATGATCTTTTCCAAAACCTTCTTTCTCGAATCAAAGGCTTCAAGACCTTTGGGAGGTGCATCTGCTACGGGTCGTGGAAGATCACGATAAGACACTTTGTCAAAGTGACCTTGTTGGAGGAGTTCATCAACGGCTTTGCCAGCTTCTTCTGCTTTCTTGCTAAGCTGGTAGCGAGACTTGAAAGCCATCTTCCTGTTCTTTGCTTTGTCTTCCAGATCCTCCACTTTTCGGACCTCCTCATCGATCATCTTGTCTGCTTTGATCAACCAGCTCTTCACATCGGAATGAATCGGCTCCAAGTTTCTTTCAGCAGCATCAACCTCACGCTGCACCCTTTCTCTTCTTTCCTTCAACGTCTTAACTTTTTCCTCAAAAATCTCAACCCTTCTCTTGTAGTGAACCACATAACTAATCCCACGCTTCGTTTGGAGGAAAATGTTTTCCCCAAGCTCGCTCACGATATTTGTAGCGATGCCTGTAGGGATTTCCATAATTGTAGTTTTCTCTGTTTTTCTTTTTTCAAAAAAAAAAAAAATCAGACAGAGTGAACAGATTAAACCGGGGAAGGAGACACAAAGGAAAACAATCGAAGTGAGTGAAAGGTTTTGGTTTATTTATCTGCACAAGACAGAGATACATACAGACATCAACAGAACAGAGGAAACGACATGGAGGATATATATAGCAGCAAAATGGGGATTACGGGAAAGGGTTTTCGGGGACTGGTGACAGGAGAATTGGCTAATGGCTTTTTTGTAGGCTGTAGAGGAATGGGAACGCGAATGATGTAATTTATAAGAGAGAATAGAAGAAGACTGAGGCAAGAAATTGATGAGGAAACGAAGCAAACTGGGTATTTTCCTTACTGATCTATGATCAAAATGTATGGAAAATAAAAATGCCAATTGGTTGATTAAATATATATTTTTCATGATTCATGGATACAACCTTAATATTTGAATCACTCCAAACTCCTACAGTTTTTCCTCCCGTGAAGTTCCCTTGTTTGATTTCTACTACTATTTTTGTCTTTTTGATTAAAAAAATGCTAATAACTTTTTTTGAAAAAAAAATACTACTAACTAATAAATATAAAACTCTATTGAATTTATATATATATATAATATATATATATAATTTGCGTTTGGTTCGTGGAATGTAGTGAGAAAGTGTGGTAAGTTAGGTAGAGAGAATAAGTTTCCCATGTTTGGTTGGTGGAATCTAATTTTATGTGGGAATGTCATTCCTATCACTTTTCCATCAAATGGAAAAGTGATAGGAATGACATTCCCACCTAAAAGGGTGGGAAAGTTAACTTTCTCAGGAAAGTGTTACTATTTTTATCTTGACTTTCCTCTTATACACTCAAATTTTAATGACTTTTCTCTTATACCCTCAAATTTTAATGACTTATTAACTATTTAACCTTACCAAATTTTTGGAATGTAAGCTTGGGGTAAGGTTGTACTTTGCACACCTTGGGAATGTCAGATTTTGACGTTAACCAAACATGGTAATCTGATTCCCACAAAAACAAAAAATGTACATTTTTCCACTAAAATAGCATTTCCAAGAAAGAGGTGGGAATGACATTCCCACATGATATCTAAGATACCGCGAACCAAACGCAACCTTACTCTAATACACGTCAACATATAACAACCACTAAGATTTTGTTAATTGATCAGAAGTTTCTTACCATTATTAGAACTTTACTCTGCGGTTTTTTTGGTACATAAACTTTACCCTGCATTTGGTTCATGGAAAGTAGTGGAAAGTATGGAAGTTGGGTTAAAAAAAAGTGACTTCACCATGTTTTATTGGAGAAATCTGATTTTAGTGGGAAAATGGTGGGAATGGCATTCCCACCTTAAAGGGTGGGAAAATTAAGTTTCCCATGAAAATGTTACTTATTTTACCCTGATTTTCCTCTTATACTCTCAAATTTTAATTGCTTTTTTTTTTTTCACAAAAAATTTTAATGGCTTATTTACCCATTTAATCTTACCAAATTTTTGTAATGGGCAAGGTTGTACTCTGCACACCTTGAAAATGTCAGATTCCAACGTGAACCAAATATGGTAATCTGATTCCCATAAAAACAAAAAATGTGCACTTTCCTACTAAAATAGCATTTTCAGAAAATAGGTGGGAATGACATTCCCACATGATATCTAAGTAACAAATGAAACGCAATCTAATATAAAATCTTTAAGTTCGGAATTTAGTCTTGTAATATTTTGGACAAGACTACAAGTATTATTAAACACCCACTAATCCAACTACTTAGAGTACTACCAATATCCAACAACTAGGGTGTCATTCTTAAATTGGTAGTACACCCCAAAAGGAGTAAAAGAGGGGGGGGGGGGGGTTTGGTAGTATTCATTTCCTTTCCCTAATACTTTTTAAAACTTAAGCTAAACCAGTGGCGAAACTTATTACTAAGTACATTTTATGAGTTATTTTGAGTTTATTTAATGGTTAGAAGTTAGAACTATAATTCTTCTCAATTGATGTGTTTTGGTGGCTTGAGAATTTACCTCCATTACCCTTAGTTTCCCATATTGTCCTTAATGATATTTATTGTTAGTTTTTTACCTCATGCCTAATTTGGTAAAAAGCATGTGACATATACATTGTGTAAATTAGGGTAATATCTGTGAGTAGTTTTAGGCGTGAATTGCTATTGCAATTTAGGAGTGCTGCCGTGGACTATTTGGTAAGGGAGAAAGAGAGCTTTGCCTTTTGGCGCTTTAGCTCTTGGTTCTTTTCTTGTTGGAATAGTTGGTTAGATAAAGCTGTTTGTAATCTCTCTTAATATAGTGGAATCGTTCTCATTGCCTCTGCCCGTGGATGTAGGCTTTTAAACCGAACCACGTAAATCCTATCTTCATCGTTGGTTATTTTTCTTGAAGACTCCTGAAGAGGTATGGTCTGGTAAACATGCTGATTACTTTGGTTTAAGAGTGTTTGGCTGCCCTACTTATGCTCATGTAAATGAGGGTAAATTGAAACCAAGGGCAAAGGAATGCATATTTCTTGGATATGGCCAATGGGTGAAAGGATATAGGTTGTGGTGTCCTGATCCAGATTCGCCTAAGTTTATAGTCAGTAGAGATGTGACTTTTGATGAGTCATCCATGCTTCGATCCACTATTAATTCCCGGGAAAAGGAAAAGTCTGTTGAAAATGGAGATCACGATGTTGAGCAACATGTGGAGTTTCAGGCGGAGACTTTTAAATCTACTTCAGATGAAGGTACTTTAGTCCAATGTGATCCAGTTGAGGTGGAGGATTCACATGAAGAAAATATTGCACCTCAAGAGCAGCATAACATTGCCACTAGTAGAACGAGGAGACAGATTAAACCTCCTTAAAGGTATGTTGATGTTAATTTGGTTTCTTACGCACTTAATGTGGCTAAGTCTATTGGTGTAGAACCTTCAAGTTATAATGAGGCTGTCACATGTAGTGAGTCATCACAGTGGTTAGTTGCTATGAGTGAGAAGATGGAATCTCTTCACAAGAACCATACATGGGAGTTGGTTAAACCGCCAGTTAGTCAGAAGATTGTTAGTTGCAAATGGATCTTCAAGAAAAAGGATGGTATTCTAGGGGTTGAAGCAGCTAGATTTAAAGCACACTTAGTTGCTAAGGGTTTCAGTCAAAAGGAGAGGATTGATTATAATGAAGTTTTCTCTCCAGTTGTAAAGCATACCTCCATTTGTAAGTTACTTGCCATGGTAGTCAAGTTTGACATGGAACTTGAGCAGCTTGATGTTAAAACAACATCCCTGCATGGTGAGCTTGAGGAAACAATCTATATGCGTCAGCTAGAAGGGTTTGCAGAGCCTGATAAGGAAGATCATGTTTGCTTGTTGAAAAAAACCCTTATACAGATTGAAACAATCTTCTAGGCAATGGTATAAAGGATTTGACAGTTTTATGATTGATCATGGTTTTACTTGTTGTGATTATGATGATTGTGTTTATTATCATAGGAACCTTCCAGATTGTTCATTCATTTACTTGTTGCTTTATGTTGATGACATGTTAATTGCTGCAAAAGATATGTCAAAAATCAACATGTTGAAATCTCAGTTAAATGGTGATTTTGAGATGAAAGATTTGGGAGCAGCTAAGAAGATTTTGGGGATGGAGATTCACAGAGACCGGAAAGCTGGAAAGCTTTACTTATCTCAAAAGAACTACATAGAAAGGGTTCTTGAACGCTTTTGTATGGTCCATGCGAAACCTGTGAGTACTCCTTTAGCAGCTCACTTTAGACTTTCGGCACAGTTGTCACCACAAACTAATGATGAAAAGAGTTGCATTCCATATTCGAGTGCAGTTGGGAGTGTGATGTATGCTATGGTTTGCAGTTGTCCAGATATTTCACATGCTGTCTTTGTTGTGAGCAGGTATATATCATGTCATGGTAAGGAACATTGACAGGCAGTGAAGTGGATTCTCAGGTATTTGAGAGGTACCGCGGATTTGTGTTTAGTTTATGATTAAAATGATTGTTCAAATAGTGTCACTGGTTTTGTGGATTCTGATTATGCTGGGGATTTAGATAAGAAAAGATCTCTGACGAGTTATGTTTTTATGCTTGCTGGAAGTGCCATTAGTTGGAAGGTTGTATTACAGTCTACCGTTGCCTTATCTACAAATGAGCCAAAATACATGGCTGCAGCGGAGGCTGTTAAGGAAGCGTTGTGGTTGAAGGGTCTAGTTAGCAATCTGGGTATGCAACAGGATGCTACAGTTGTGTTTTGTGATAGCCAAAGTCCCATACATTTGACTAAAAATCAAATGTTACATGAACGAACCAAACACATGATGGTAGGTATTATTTTGTTCACAATCATGTTTTGCATGGTGATGTCATGATTAGTAAGGTTTCTACTGAAGATAACCCATTGGATATGTTGACGAAGCCTATCTCTACTCACAAGTTCAAGCATTGCTTGGACTTAGTTGGCATTCACAGTCGTTGATGGCCCTAAGGGGCAAACTTGGTAAAGGTGATCTAGTTCCGAGAAGATTGTTGTGTTGTTCATTGACTTAAAGAAATTTCAAGCCAAGGTGGAGATTTGTTGCGTTTTGGTGGCTTGAGAATTTACCTCCATTACCCTTAGTTTCCCATATTGCCCTTAATGATATTTATTGTTAGTTTTTTACCCCATGCCTAATTTGGTAAAAAGCATGTGACATATATATTGTGTAAATTAGGGTAATATCAGTGAGTAGTTTTAGGAGTGAATTGCTATTGCAATTTGGGAGTGCCGCCATCGACTATTTGTAAGGGAGAAAGAGAGCTCTGTCTTTTTGCTTTAGTTTTTGTTGCGCCAAAAATCTCTTGCTAGAGTTTTCGCGGTGAATTCTTTATGACAACATAGGGGCGTGTCGGTCAATTTGCTGAAATTGACAAAGAGGTTGTAAAAACTAGATCTGGTACGCAGAGCAACAGATTGAAAGATCAGAGCGATTTGTGGGGACTAGATCAAAGTCACACCGGAGCATTTAAATCATTGGATCCACAAACATCATGTTTTCCTAAATTGGCGCCTGCAAACTCTCTTTAACTGGATCAGATCTATGAGATCTGTTTTTGATTGAAGTTGAAAGAAATAACAATTTGATTGTTATTGATGAGAAAGAAACATGTGTACAATGTTTTTATGTCCGGAGACAAGATTGAAACAAGAGAAAAACACTAAAAGAGTGTTTGGGTGTCCTGAGACAAGCTCTAAACAAGAAAATATTGAAGAACGAGTAAGAACTCGTGATGAACAAGGAGAAAATGGCGCAGAGCCTGTAAGAAAATAAGCACAGAGCTTGATTTTTTGCGCGGAGCAAGTTTGTAGCTTCAGGAGCTGGTTTTTGAGATGAGTGATATCTAATTTAAGCCTTGGGGTTGGTCCCTTTGTATAGGGGGCGGCATGGGCCTTGCATTTAATGGGCTTGACTTGCTAAAGAAGGCGAATTTCCTCCTCCTTGGTAGATGACAGCTCCCAGGAAAGTGCAGTGAAGCTTCCTTCTTCTTCTGATTGCTTCCAACTACTGGGGAGAGGATGAAAAGGATGTCAGAGCGTCATTCTCTTGGTTGGGAGACGAAAATCTTCCTCCTAGATGGTTGATGGGTAATCTTTCCTTCTTCCTATCACACTTTAGCATGCCTTTGTTGCTTCTTTTGTGCTGAAATAAGCTAATTTGACTAAATAGTGGCCTACTGACATCATGACTTGGAGTTTTAACACTAAGGCCACGAAATTATCTTTACTTAGTCATACTTAGCTCTTCAAATCATGAAATTAACACTTAGTTAAGATTATGGCTTAAACCGGGGTGAGAAAGCCACATGTCCTTAACTGAAAAGAATGTAAAAGTTGCAAACGAAGTCGGAATAAACCAAAATTTCACCAGTAGGCTTAGATTATCTTCATAAGATTATGGAAAAAATTCCAAGTGAATTCGAGCTCTCCTTCATGGTGAACTTGGTTTCACTCCTCAAAATGTCCTTAACTGAAAATCAGGCATAAGTTCTTACACCGATGTCAGAATAAGGTGAAATTTTACCAAGATGATCTACATAGCTCAAGGATCATCATGGTATGCTCCTTGGTAGAAATCGCAGCCTCTAGCCTCTTCAATTGATCAATTTTACCATTTTGTCCTTAATTGAACAAAATACAAAGTTGTAGTTTTGCCTCCTGGGGAGAGGGAAAGGGCTAGGCGATTTCTCCACCATGTTAGATTGAATATGTTGAGGAGGTGTGAGGTTGAAAATCTCATGCCTCTCTCAGGTAGGTAGTTGTTTCTCTTGTTGACAAATTTTAGCTCGCTGCCTCCTTCCTGCAGGAAGAGAAAAATAACTCTCTTCAGGGAAGAGGGCGGCCTCTCCTCTATATGGGAGACGACTTTGGGCCTCATTATGTTAGTCCATGAGATATTTTCCATCTCATTGGTAGATGGTAAACAACTTCCTTTTTTACTGCTTGCCTCCCTAGTAGACAACAATATTAAAGGAAACTGCTTCTGTTTGATTTTCTATGCCACTTCCCTAGGTAGGGGCAACATGGAAGGAATTTTAATATAATTATTATTTATTTAAATAATTGATAAATTTCAGCCCTTGCAATTAATTATAAGATTTTCCTAATTCTATCAGAACTAGGGTGGTGCAGAAACCAAGTTTCTTCAAGATTTTTGATTAAATCCTGACCACACATCTTAATAATATTTATGTGAAGACCAATTTACCCTCAATTGTAAATTGAGGTATAAACAGTTTTGGCTCTTGGTTCTTTTTTTGTTGGGATAGTTGGTTAGACAAGCTGCTTGTAATCTCTCTTGACATAGTGGAATCGTTCTCATCACCTCTGCCCGTGGATGTAGGCTTTTAAGCCGAACCACGTAAATCCCGTCTTCATTGTTGGTTATTTTTCTTGTTTATTTGCTTATTTGTACCTTGCTATATCTCTTGTGCATTGATTTACCTACGTATTAGCTAATTTGTCTGAACCAACTCCAACATCAATAATAAGAGTAATTCATCTAATAATTTATATGGTACTAATTTCGCATGTTAAGACAAATTATTGGTGAATATGTCAATGTCATCTCTCCCTTCCCTTGTTTAATCTCCGGTGTTCATTTTTGTTTGCTCTGAAATTTCTAGTCTTTTTTGTCAGCGGTATATCCAACTAGTTATCACCAATTCCTTGCTAGTGGGCTAGTGGCTAGTACAATTATTGGGCGTCATGCCAAATATATCCATCTTTTCTTTGCGTTTCATCAGCTGTCGTTTCTTTGCTCTAAAATTTTAGTCTTTTTTATACTAGTTGTACATTCTATATATATATAAAAAAAACTACTACTTGTACAATAATATATATTGAAAAATGCAATTCTACTAGTTAGGTTGATGCCAATGTGGAAGTTTTTTTGCCCCTCGTTATCATCAAGTTGCAATTGTCCTTGCTAGTGGGCTAGTGGCTAGTACAATTATTGTTGGGTATTATTGTTTATTGTTTAGGTACATATTTTCTTAAGTTTTATACGTTAATTTGATTTAATTATGTGTCTATTTCTATGTACTTGATGTTTAATTTATTCATATTTATATTTTAGGTACATATTAGAGTACTTCAAGGTAAAATGAGCTAAATTGGAGATGTTTAGAACAAGCTGGAAAAATTATTTTTTGACCTTCTAGCGGGTCGAACTCGACCTGCATCAGGGTCAAATCAGGAGGTGTGGGAGCAAATCTGGAAATTGGAATTTACGTGGGACAAAACTCTCTTGGGCTGGATCTATTTCCAGCTGGACGTTTGGCATGTTTGGGTCTTGGGAAAGACTTATTTACCCCATACTATTTATATTAATCATTTTTAAGATTTTTGGGCAAACTTGTAATTTGCCAATAATTAAACTAGGTTAAAATACATTATATATAGGCAGCCGTTTGGCCTATATATTGGGGATCTTTCTATGTGAGCCTTTTAGTTCTTAGTTTTAGCCTTTTAATGTTAGCTTTATTTTTCTCTCCAAATTTAAGAGTGGAGATTTGCTCCATTCTTGGATATTTTGTAATCTTTTTCTTTTAAGTTAATTCAATTTTTAGATTTCAATCTCTTGGTATTTGATTTGTGAGGCTATGCGCTTATTCATCTATCTTGTAAGTATTTCAATTTTCTCTAAATTAATTGAATGATTTCATGCTTGATTATGTAGAATGGTCATCTATTGTAATTAGGTATGTTTTCTATTGTTAGATGAGATTCCTATATGAAATTGTAGGTAATCAAATCCCAAGTAACAACTTAGAGCCCTCTAAGAGAATCTTGAATATAGGTTGAATGTTGCCTATATTAGTGAACATTATCTATTGTTGGCTAAGATCTTTCTAGTTCTTAAAGCAACGGGTTACTTCAATCTAGTAGACGCTTGGAACTAGGTTAGTACACCTGTTAGGATTTAGTTTAGGGCGTGAGTCAGGACTAATGAAGACTAAGGAAAGATAGGGATTAATGGTCAATGACGTTAATCTATGCCATCTATTTATAAGTTATATATATCAATTAATGCCAAGGATCAAATCCTTTTATCCCAAGAGTGCGATTGTCTTGAAATTGGAATATCTATTTAATTGTTTCTTTAATCTCGCTAGTATTTTATTTTGTCTTTTAATTAGTTTAGTTAATTTCTCCATAAAACTCCCATTTTAGTTTAAATCATAATTTTAGGAAAGATAATTAAAACAATAGTTCTCTGTGGGATCGACTCGTACTTACCCTATCTATAGGTGTTGTATGATTTTTATCTTTGGTGGAATACGACACCCATCAATTGTGTCAATATATATTGTCTTCTTCTCCATTTTTGCTCCGTCGCCGTTTCTTTAATTTGTGAATCAAAATTAATTAATTTTAAAAAATGGTTGTAAGATTACTATCAAGATCATAACACACTGGTTAGTAGTTAGATTTAGGTTTGGTTTGGGATTGAGCTTGGAAATTAAAAAAGTTACTTTTTACCTCAAACACAAATGCCAAATAAGTCATGGTTTGTGTCAAAAGCTAATTTTCACCGCAAAAGCCAAGCTAACATGAAAAACTAATCTCTAGGTGCTTTTGCGTTTCACAAGTGCTTTTGGACATTAAATGACTAAAATCCCATAAATATTCTTTCACTTTCTATTTTAATTAGGCTTATTGCTCAAAAAGGCCCCTGAACTTACAGAAAACGGCCAAATACACCCTTGAACTTTAATTGCAGCCAAATAAGTCCCTGAACACTTGAAAAGGGCCAAATAAGCCCTTTTCGGACGGCTAAATGCTGAAGTAAGGACAAAAGTTTCAAGATTTTCTCAAATAAGGATCAAAATACACAATTCCAACAAATTAAAACACATGCTTAGTAAATTTTTACAAATTAGGGGATCCTTAAATGAAAACCAATGCTTCTCATGCGTACACGTTAAATTTGATAGAAAAATTATATTATCATGTTAATTAAAAATCAAACCCTATTAATCAAAATAAATTCATTAAACGTGATATGAAATAAAATTATTGTGTGCTTTTCAGTTTATATATATCTCACACACTAGTATTAACTTATATTGTATCCAATTTGTAAAAAAATATTAAGTATGTATTCTAATTTGTTGAAATTATGCATTTTGATCCTTATTTGAGAAAATCTTGAAACGTTTAGTCCTTACTTCAGCATTTAGCCGTCAGAAAAGGGCTTATTTGGTCTTTTTTAAGAGTTCAGGGGCTTATTTGGCCGTTTTGTGTAAGTTCAGAGGGCTTTTTGAGCAATAAGCCATTTTAATTAGTACCCTTTTTAGACATTTTATCTCTCTACCACATTTTTCTACAACAATACCAAATATTAATTACATTTTTCTACCCCAATTTTAAAAAGCACTTTCCAAAAGCACTTCTTTCAAATCAAGCTTTTTCAAAACGCAACCTCAATCCCAAACTAAGCCTTATTAGAATACTACTACTATATTGAGTAATTTTAAGCGTGCAATTATATATAGTTTTAATGGTTTTTAATCTTATAATTTCTAGGTTAGTGACCGGGAATGGCTGTAAACTTGGCTGCCAATCTTCCTCCAAAATGGGTTTTTGGTGTTATTAAATATTATGATATCCTATCTTAGCTTAGAGGTGTTCATGGGCCGGGGCCAAGCTTTGATTTATGCTTATATGGCTTGTCCAAACCCGGCCCGACCCGACTAAACGGGGCCTCTATTTATGCCCAAGGCCGTCCAATTAAAAAAAGTTTTATCCAAGGTCCGTCCAAGCCCATCCGTTTAGTAATTATATATATATTTTTTATTTTGAATTTATTATTTATTTATTAATATATATTATATCTAAGATAGTAAAGCTTAATTAACATATATATATATATATTTTTTTATCAAAATAATTAATTTACACATCTAATGAATATTTTAACTAGTCAATCTAATTAAAAACAAATAAAATAATCTAATTATTTAAGTATATTGGCCGGGCTGGGCTTGGACCAGGCATCTATGACTAAGACCAAGCCCGACCCATTTTGTAAACATGCCTTAAAATTTTGTCTAAGCCCGTCCAACGGGCTTCAAATTTTTGTCCAAGCCCTCCCAAATATCGGGCGGGCTTATGGGTTTGGGCGGGTAGCCCGGCCCTTGAACAAGTCTATCTTAGCTATAGGTATAAACTTTTTTTTACTGACTGTTTTGGCGCTTAATATACATGAATGTGTATATTGCTTGCCATCTCATATCGATTATGTTGTGCAAATATTATAGCCCAATGCCATTGGCATTTAACCATACTCTCGTGTTGAATTCTCACTCAATTCCAATGCCTAGGTTCTCCAGGGCAAATCCTGCATCCTCCTCCAAAGAATATTGATGAAGATGACTTGAAGATGAATCGTTGGAAATTTTCAAATTCCTTTTGGCATTGTGCTTCATTTGGTCATCAACAAGATTCCTCGGGTGAGTTTGATTCTATTGGCGTCTCTTTTTACTTGACTAATTTTCCTGATTTATGTAAAGCTTGGCATTTTTGGAATGCTTTTAATCGTTATGGAGAGATTATTGATGTTTTTTATTCCTGCTAAAAGAAATTCAAAAGGGCATAGATTTGGTGTTGTGAGATTTGTGAATTGTTTTGATGTGTAAAGGATTTTATATTTTCTCAATCAAATTTGGTTTGATAGTTTCAAAATCAGATGTTTCAAGGCTAGAGGTCGAAGCGACTCGTATTCATATATCCAGCAACAATCTTTCATGATGATAAAGGGAAAACTGAAACTAAAGGACTGAGAAAGAATGAAGAACCTAATAAATTGCAGGAAGTTTCATACTCATAAGATATCCAGGGATTGTGGGGATAAAGCGTTGGAGGTTAATTCTCAAAAACAAGATCGAGTTGAAGGTAAAAGTGCAAGAAAATCAATTTCTCTTAGCTATGATCCAGAACATCATTTTCCAGATACGATTAATGGTATTGGTGATTAGCTTATTTCTGATTGCCTTTGCACCAATGTTTCTGTCACTATTATGGGAGGAGATATGGTTCTTAGTACTTTTGAAAGTAAGGAAAAGATGTTGTTGGCCCTTGATTTAGATTATGAGTGGTTGTTAAATTGGTTTGTCAATGTTAGTCCTTGGAAGGCAAGTGACGTTTGTCAATCAAAATTATTCTAGTTGAACTTATTTGAAATACCTCATCATGCATGGAATAACAATTTTTTCTTCTCTGTTGGTGGCCTATGGGGTGAGGTGGTTACTTTGGATGAAGTCACTGCTAATTAAGAAGAAGTATTTGAACATAGGCAGAGTACTTGTGCTAGTTAATTTTTTTTCTTTTTTCGGGATGAGATCAGTGTTTCTATTGTTGGTGAAATTTTCACCATTAAAGTCTCAATTAAATCTTTCTCCTTCAATAACTGCCATGGTAACTACATAATTGGATTGCCAATTGTTGTCCAAGGGTGACTCACCTTCTAAGGTTGCTAATTTGAATTCAAATAATGAGTTTCCTAATGACGTTAGGCAACATCTTGAAGATGATTTACCTGATCATATTGCTATTTTGAATTCAAATTCTAAGTTTCTAATGATGATATGCAACATCTTGAAGTTGATAAACCTTATTAGGTTTCCTATTCGAATTTAAATATCGAGCATCAGAATGAAGATATGCAATATCTTGAAGCTAATTCACCTTATCAGGATGCTGTTTCAAATTCTAATACTGAGCCTCCCCATGACGATAGGCAACATCTTGAAAATGTTATTGTAGCGACTTAGAGTGAAGGCAATTTAAAAGAGCACAAAGATGATGATGCGTTAGATGGGTTAGTGGGACTTGATGTTGACAAGAATGAGTCAAGGATGGTAATATTCTCCCAGATAAGCATACTCATAGTCAAAGAATGAAGGCCAGTGGAAGGAAGATTAGAGATTTGGAGGATATTAAAGCAGAAATCGTATTTTGATGCAAGAAGCCCAACGTTGGAAATTGGGAAAATGTTGGGCATCTCTTTTGATTGTGATGATAGTTTGATTTTAAATAAATTTATGGCTATGGAGGAAGATCGGGTTAGTGTTCCATGTTGGATGTTTTGATGCAATTTGGTTGGTGGATGCCTGGGATTGCTGTAGTGATTTAGGATTAGCTTCTGGTGATAGTTATTATCGTTGTTTTTGTTCATTGTTCATGGTTTTGGTGTATCATTTTTTGTTTTCATATTTGTCGAAACGTTCGAGTCCGGGAACTCTATCGAAACGACTAAAATTTGAGGAGGCGCCACTAATCTTTTTTACCTAGGTGTGATTAGCCACCTATAAGATTAATAAGTCTAATATTAACCTAAGCTTGGCCAAGGCAACAACACTAAACCTAATAAACGGTCTTCTAACCAGAGTCTTAAAGGTTCGGGGGTCGGTTACACTCGGGGAAGGATTAGCACCCCCGAGACGCCCGTCAAACGACGGTACCTCTAGTCTAAACTAAATCTAGTGGGTCTGAATAAAAAGGTTGCTTTTTAAGTCTTACTCTTGCATTAAAAGGGTTATAAAGAAAAATAAAAGTATTGTTAGTAAAAATGTCGGGAGTTCAAAGAATTAATTGAATTTCTCAATTAATCCTGACTCGTTTCCCTTTTGCTATTTGTTCTCTTTGTTAATCATTTTTACTACAAAAAAGGAATTTCGAAAATGCTGTGGCAAAAACCTTTTTATTTTCATTCTTAAAGTCTTTTACTTCACTTTAAAAGCTTCCATTTTCAATCTTCCTAAAAATGGTGAGAAAATATTCTTTTCTTATCTTTTGGAAAACCTTTTCCATCTTTTATTGATTTTCTAATCCTGAAACTAAGTCTGATTTGAATTTGAAAAAAAAAACTTCTGCTTAAATCTTAAAATACTTGATTACCAATTTTAATTCGTTTTGAAAACTGAATAAGAGAACACTTACTTTTGAAAATGCATTTTGAAGAAAAACAATCTTTTTGTATTTTCTTAATTTTATTAATCTTAAAAGAAAAGAAGAAATGAATGTGGATGATGCATGGACTGGTGAAGTTTAATTTAATTTATCAGTAAATGAGAGTTTACCTGAAATTAGCCTGAGACCCTTCCCACGCATTATGGGGTATCCCGGGAATAATCCAATCTCGGAGTGGGACTAGAAATTCGTACCCGAGTACATTTCCTGACCCAACCGTCACAGTTAAAAAAGCAACCACTTACTGATCTTAATTAAGCTACTGACATGATTTTAAAATGCATTAAAAATTGATTTTAATTTTGTGTATTAACACGAATCTATTCGAGGTCAAATCCGCAAACCCTTCCCACGCATTATGTGGGTATTTCCGGAAAATGTCGGTCTAGAAAGATCCTTGGGAATTTTTACCCGAGTAAGATTACCCGAAAATCCTTCATTTTAGCAAGAGATTAGTGTTAATACACTCGAACATGGCAAGGTGGCATGACATTTATAAAAATGATATGCAAATGATTTACTAAATTAGAAATTAACTCTAAATTTCTAAAATGAAATTACTAAGATCTAAATTATTAAAAACTAATTACCATTACTTTATTTAAAGATTAAATTAAGCCCAAATAAGCCCAAGATGCATAAAGGAAAATTAAAAGCCCAAATGCATAACATAAACATTGAAAGCCCAAGTCGGAAACCATACCCAACTTTCAAAATGGGCCTCAGCAGGTTTTTGGGTCAAATAAGGTGCGGGTTGAACCAGGTCGGGTTGTCTCTAGAGGATTTGATGGATCGGTTCGGGTCAAAGACGGGTCAGGTTCGGTCCACCAGGCAAAGTATATAAACCAACTTAAAATCTGAAATTCCTTCTTTTCTCAAACCCTAATTTTCCTACCTAAACAGCCGTCGCCCTCCCTGGAGGACTCGATTAATTTTAAATGGAATCATGTGTTGACGTAAGTTGAATAGTAAAAGATTTTTAATTGGGTGAAGGATATCAAGTTGAGCAACAATATTTAGATTGTTTGGAGATGTAGTCCAGAGAGGAAATGAGTTATTGAACTGGTTGGTACCAAATGTTAATTTTCAAGGGTAAGTCATGTACTAATTATTGAGGAGATGATATTTAAGAACAAGGGTTCGATATTCAGTAGATATCCAAGTCTTGAGTATTGAAGATGGATTGATCATTAAGTACTAGAGACTAAGATTGATTTAATTGATATGAAAATTTTGAAGAATATGCCTTTGGAAATTTAAGATTTGCAAATGATCCAGGAAACTACTAGTTGACAGGTGATTTAATTAACAAAGTAATTGGAACTGCAAGTGATCGAGGTCAAAGGTTAAGTAACGATTTATTTGTAAGGAGGGTAGTGTGGGGGTAACATCGATAATAGTTACTGAAGTAATCTTACTAATTTACTCACGAAGTTTCGAGGACGAAACTTATTGTAAGGAGGGTAGAATGTGACACCATGAACAAATTAGAGGAATTTGGTTTAGCTTTGTCTATGAAGAACAATGATATATATAAATATAATTTTAAATGATATGGTATATGACAAGGAGACCATAATAGATGGATTATAAATCTTTAATCAAATAAGCAAGTTCCTATGTTTGAAATAAATTCGATTAAAGAGGTGACGATGGTGACCAAGAGAAAATTAAATAGACCGTGACGTTCATGAATTTTGTTTGCTAGATTGTATTAGATTGAGTTGGGAAATTACAAAGGAATATTGTGATGGAGGCCAAATTGAAACAATATAGAAGTAGTTAGCAATTTGAAAAGAATGGTTGAATTGGAAGAAATACAATTCAGCTTTTATTTTTGTATTTTTTGTTCTATTTGTCCGATTAAGGTGATATAAGTGTCTATTAAAATGTGATTTCATGATCTACAACTTTCATGAAGAATTCAGAAGCCAATTTTAATGTTTTGATTCTAAAAAGTGCTTCTGAAATTTCGTGCTTTTGATTGACGGTTTATTTAATATCGTATAATTTTCGATCCACATGTCCGATTGAAGTTATTCATGTGTCGGTTAAAAGTTATTGCATGATATGCGACTTTCATGAAGGACTCGAAAGCTTTTTGTCCTAATTAGTCATGTCAAGAGCTAGAAATCTGCTATTTCATTCATGAAACAAATTTCTCATAAAATAATTTTTCTCAATCAAATTTGTTATCGTATCATAAATGAACAAATGATTTGCATTATAAACTATTTCCTCATTGACTTCTCACTTACACGGTTACACCATATATAGTCAACAAACACCTATTGATCATAAATTCCAAAACCAACGTTCTAAATAATTTTTAAACAAAGGAATTGAGACATTCTATTTAGGTAACTTAAAATTTAAATCATGGCTTCAAAACATTCAATGTATATATACAAAACAGAAAATTGAGTGTCTTAAAAGAAACATCAAAATCTTCACAAAACACTTAATTAATATATTGAAACACGACATAAACAATATAAAGGCTCAATCTTTCCATAATTTTCTCAACCCGTCGCGAAGTGCGGGTTAAATATCTAGTTTTAGTTATTGATTGAATATAATTGGGAGACGGAAGTAAAGTATTGAGCTTACTAAGTATTTTTGGTTTGATATTGATATGTTGGAAACTATTACTATTTGATTATTGGATCACTGATTTTATTATTAGTATTGACAAAGTCATTGGGATCTTTGAGTATTATTAATTGGACATGAAATTGGTTAAGTTGAATAAAGGAAGTTCCATATGAATATTTAGTGAGGGTTTTCGTAAATTAAATTGAATATATTTTCATATTTATGTATGGGGATTTATAGTCTTGGACTTAATTTTTGGGAAGATATTGAAAGGTGAAATGTGGTTGTATCAAGTGTGGGAATAAGATGATATAGTAATTTTTGGATGAGGGATTGATTATTATTTAATTATGGAGAGTATGGTTAAAGACATCGATTTGGAATCTATGTGGTGATAATTCAAGTTGGGATTTGTTGATGAAATTGATGATTGGTGGACATTGATAGGAAAGGGAAATTAACGGCTTAGTTGACATTGATATTTAGTCCAATGAAAAGCTTAATAAGAAAAATTGTTGATTTGTTTAAAAATGTTTAACTTTTGGAATAGGATTATGACTTATTTTTGCATTCTTTTTAGTGAATTTACATGTCTTATACTCGAACACTTCATTTAGAAACATTGTGTATTGTCACTAATAGGAGAAACAACATGTGCTACGCGGACCCTTGTTAGAGACTTCTCGGGGATAATTGTGAGAGTATACGAACCTCCCGAGCTGTGAGTGTTTTGTAGCTACCTTCATTTCATTAAGAAAAATGCTTTGAAAAATGCTCTCATGTTTTATAAATATTTTTCTAAGAGCATGGTTTCTATAAAGGTTTTTCGTAATTGTTTTAAGTGCATGGTGAAATCTCGTTGGCATGTTGCATGACTTGATATGTATTGATATTTGATATTGTTTTATGTCTTTGATTTGAACTGGAAAATGTGAGTTGATGTTATTGATATATAACCACGTTTTGATATACTATGTGATGGATTATCCTCATGAGAGGTATTATTTTTGTTAAGAGGTTATGTTTTGGCACATGTTTGTGATTTGTTACTGCAGTAATTGTTTGTTGTTGAGGTAGCCCATAGGCCGCCTATTGACGAGTATGGGTGATCATCGACCCTAGGTGGCGGGCACGTAGAAAAGCCACTAGGGGGACGTGGGTCTCACTACGGGTGCTGATGAACCAAATCTGCAAGTGCACAGAGTCAGTTGAAGTAATAATCCTAGAATAATCCAGGTGTCGAACCCACAGAAACAATTAGTCCCTATTGTAATAAATTCTATCAAAGAAGGAAATTTTGTGAGATTATCAAGACAGTTTAAAATTAAGAGGAATTAAATTATAGAAGTAGAAAATTAAATAAGATGTAAAGACAATAATTGGAAAGCTTAGGGCTTCAGGTTTCACCTAATTAGGAAATTACGACTCAACCTATAAATTAAATTGATGCAAAGCTAGAATAGAATTACACTTAATTACCTACAAGTAGGGCGGCCTGCGCTTGCGCTGCAGTCATCTTCTTATTATGGCTATATTTTTTTGTAGTTGTTTAAGTCGGTTAGTAAGAAAATATTGCATTGACTGTAAGTTAATCAGTTAGGAGAAACTTATACATCCAAACAAATATTTCGCATATATAAAGCAAAACACATGACCTCTCTTTCATTCTAAAAGTGTATTACCTAAATTCTACTCCATCTCTAGGTAATTCATCAAAATAAAGCTAATATTCTACTCCTGCATCTCTAGATAATTCATCAAAATAAAGCTAATATTAATTGTTGTTTAAAATGTATGTTGATTATCTGAAAAAACATAGTACGTTGTGTAGACACCCATTTTTGTCCATATCCTTTCAATTTTAATCAATTTATTTCTTAATTGGTATTAGGGTCATCTAGGGGCATTTTAGTCATTTGCATATCTAGGGGCATTTTGGTCATTTGTACTTCAGGAGGCATTGTGGTCATTTTTACTCCATTGCTCAAGTTAGCACGTCCATTTTAATCTTTAGTAGATTGCATGATGAATTCAAGGAAAATTTCAAAAAAATTGTCGTTGTGTTCCTTTGCATATTTATGTCACATTTTGCATATTAATCTCACATTTGCATCTGCAGGATCCCAATTAGCAATTGAGCCTTGATACTTTGGTCACTTGGCTTAGTATAGAATAAATTTGTAAATCCACTTTGAGTCATATTAATTCAGTTGGATTATAGCCTGCATGATTAGAATTAGAAATTGCATTTTTAATTTACATAAGCATTGTCATTACAAGATAGGAAAATGAAAAAAGAAGGAAAAAGAAAAAGAAATTACTGTTTATTTACATCTCATTTTTTTCCCAGAAATACAAAAAGATTTTCATTTGTGTGGATTGAGATATTTGGATGTAGGGTTTTAGGTGTTTTCCCATGGTTGGCTTAGAATTTTCACATGGCTTATAGTCTTAACTTGAATTCTTCAAAATTGCAACTTGTGCAGAATTCTGTCCTTTTGCAGATCCTATCTCGGGGGCAATTGGCTTTGATTCCATTTGTAGGGCAAGCACTTCCAACCCTCATGGCATGTGCTCCCATCTGCAATCAAGAATGAGAATGTTAGCCTGCAAAACAGATTGAGATAAGGCTAGTAACATGTCAAGCTAAACAGCAGTTTAAAATCAACATTAAGCATTGCATTTGCCTTAGTCCATACTATCAAAAACAGAATCTTTGAGACCACACAAGTAAACAAAGCAAGGCAAGGAAGTTGCTTTGTGAGCATAAATTCAGCAAAGTGTAAAGGCCAAGCAAGAACAGGCCATGGCAACATTTAAGTCATCCAGCAGAGCACATCAGCAGGGCATTACCAAGCAATTCAGAGATGCAATTCAGAAACATTCATCAATAGAAAACAGTGAGCAAAGAAATAGGACACATCAGTTTGAATTCAAAGTTCCAAGCAAGTGCACACCAGCCAAATACATCCAGTTCTTGCCACTATATAGTGTGTTTGTGTGCAGGGAAGCTAAATGAATGGGAATGCAGGATCATGTCAAACCCGGAAGTAAAATGAAAAGAGTCAGAGAGTCATACCTATGTTAGTTGACTTCAGGGCCTATATGTCATTCTACTAAAAAATACAAGGCAACAACAATTGAGCCAATTCTCGAAACTGGTAAAAAGGAAGGGAAAATTGGAATTACTAATAGAATTTGGGACTTAACAGAAAATACTTGGAAATATCTTGATCCTCCAGATCACCATGCCAGCTGAGGTTCCTCCCATCCTTATCCAATTCTTGGGAAGCAGCTCAACAACCTATAGAGGAGTCCAAAAAAACAGTTAGCACAAAAAAGGGGAATCTCAAACCTTCCCTCTCATTTTCCCTCATACACACCGACTGAAAATACACACTGGATTTCTCTCTCGAACCTTCCCACTCTATTCTCTTTTTTTTAGTAACCCTCTGACAGTACACATCCTGCAGACTCTCCATCCTCCCTCTCCACCAACACTCGGATTTTCCCACTCTCTCAAAAACAACCCTCACACAGACCACACACGGCACTCTCAAGAAAAAAAGTCTCTCCCTCTCAAGAAACTCTCACTCATGAACAAGAAAACTCAGGCGCTCTCTCTCTAAAAAAAAACCTCCTGACCTCAACATACTCTTCTCTCAACACACCTCTCTCTAAAACTCTCAACTCTCCTCACTGAACACACCCACACACTAAGAAAATTCCAGATTCAAAAACACAAAAAAGGCACCTCACTACACACTCTCATCATCACACACACTACACAGGTTCGAGACCACTCCCTCCCATCAACGATTCTCTCCTCTCCAACAATAATCTCTCTATCCATAGAAAACCTCTCAACACTTTCCTCCCTCTGATCATCAGATGATCATCTTCAATAAGCTCCCTACACACTCTTGATTCTCGCTCCCTTCACACTCCCTGAAAAAACAAAATCTTTGAACCAAAAAAAAAAACTCAGACTCCGCTCTACAAACACTGATCTCACCTAGCCATTTTTTTTCTGGATTTTTCCATTGAAACCCACAAGAAGAATACGGACTCTCTCTCTCACACAGCTCTCTCCCTTCCCATTTTCTCTCCTAGATTCTCTCCACCACACTCATCTTCACCCTCTACAAACCAGGAACCTACCTCTACACACACCTCATCTCAGACTCTCTTGATTAAGCTCTCTCTCAACCAAAATTCCCCCTCCCTCACAATCTCGCATTGATCAACACACAACAATAAAGGATTTTTCCAGTCTTTCTCTACGAAGCCTCCCTCTCTCAAGCTCTCTCACTCTCCACAACCTCTCTCAATCACACCACCTCCAGAGGCTCACCTCAAGATACATAGCCTCTCCCTCAAATTCTCCACTCTCTTCACTGAACACACCCACACACTGAAAAAATTGCAGATTCAACAACACAAAAACACACCTTTTCACTCCCGTCGAATACAAAAAAAATCTCTCTTTACTCATCATTGCACTTACACATAATCGAGATCATTGGCAAGAGCTAGGTTTTCGAATTTGGGGGCTTTTCAAGTTAAATTGAGTCAGGGGTTTCAAAGGAAGAAAGATTAAGAAAGGATTCGGGAAGGCTAAAGTCAAGATCCTTTAAGGTTCACTATGGGAGGGTTAAGCTTTCGGGTTAGAGGGTAAGATGAAGAGAAAGTGATGAAGGAAAAGGGGGTACCTTTCTGTCGGTGGCGCTGATTTGCTTGAGGAAGAGGAAGTGGGTTCGGTTCGTGGAAGGAAGTAGAAGGTGTCGAGGAACCGGGGTTTCCGAGGGTGAATGGAGAACGCGGGTAGACCTGGCGTAGCAAGGGTTGGTGGAGGCTTATAGTGGGAATAAGTGGCGGCGGTCATGGAGTTAGGTTAGGGTTTGGCTCAGTAAAAAATGAAGAAGCAATAGAGAAGAAAGGAGAAAGAGAAGGGATGCTCGACAAAAGAGTAAGTCTTGGTCTAAACGATAGCGTTTCAGAGGGGGTCTGGTTTAAACGGAGCGTTTCAGGTAAGATTTCTATTCCCTTTCAGCTAAAGTTCTATTTTTTGTGCAATTAGATCCCTTTAATTTTAAATTTATTTCACATAAAACCCATAAGTTTCTCCCGTGCTCAGCCTAGTCCCTAATTTAGGTTACTTTCTTTTATTCAATTCAATTAGGTCCTTATTTGTCTTGATTTGTGTGATTTCATTCAATGGGGTCCTTAATTTAGGTTGTTATTTATTGTTTGCTTCAATTTACTCCCTGATTTAGAATATTTACGCTAAGATTGTCCAATTGGGTCCCTGATTCATGTCTTTGGTATTCAATTTATGCTCTTTGCTCCCTGAACTTTGCTAATTGTTCTCTTGATGTGCAGATAAGTCTCCAATTTGTCCAATTTGGCCTCGGAGCTTTTAATTTCTTTCAATTTTGCTCTTTGTTAGTTTAATTTCAATTTAATTAGGCATTGTTTTGTAATAATTTAGTAAGGTAGAATTTAATCGCATGCATATCATATTTACCTGTCATTCATGCGAGTTAGGTAGATAAGAATTGGTAAACCACGATCTCTTACGATGACGGGCGGGCCCAAGTAAATGTACTCGGGTACGAACTCTTGGTTCCCACTCCGAGATTGGACTATCCCCGAGATACCCCCATAATGCGTGGGAAGGGTCTCGGGTTAATTTCAAGCATATCGTTGTATACTAATTAAAAGACTAAAATATACCAGTCCATGCATCATCTGCATTCGGTCTTTCTTTTCTTTCTAAAATTAACCATAATCAAGAAAATACAAAAAGATCATTTTCCTCTAAAGAACCTTTTTCAAAAATCAGTGTTCTCTTATTCGATTTTCAAAATCAAGAAATTGGTAAATCAAGAGATTTCAAGGTAAGCATTTTCAAATAGAACCCTTTTAAGTAAACCCAAAAGGAGATTTTGGAAAATAAAAGTTTGGATAATTCCAGAAGAAGGTTCTGGAAAATAAAGAAATCCGAAAGGAGATTTTGGAAATTATTAAAATTGGTAAGTTTTTAGAAAAAATCAAATGGTAAAAAGATTTCGTCACTGCATTTTCAAAATTTCCTTTTCGAAGAGAAAAGGATCAACAAGAGAGGAAACAGTGAAAGAGAATCGTGATTGGATTAATCGACAGTGTTCGATTATATTCTTCGAATTCTCGACATCGTTTTCAAAAATGGTTTTATTTTCTTTTTATAACCCTTTTAATAATCAAGATTAGGATTAAAAGCAACCTTTAGTATTAACCCATTAGATTTAGTTTAGACTAGAGGTACCGTCATTTGACGGGCGTCTCAGGGGTGCTAATCCTTCCCTGAGCGTAACCGACTCCCGAACCCATAGACTCTGGTTAAGCAGACTGTATTAGGTTTAGTATTACCTTCGCCAAGCTTTGGTTAATACTAGACTTAATAATCGGATAGGTGGCTAATCACACCTTAGAAAAAAGATTAGTGGCGACTCCTTCTTACCAACGTCGTCTCGGCAGGGTTCCTCGGACCCGAACGTTTCGACACGTTGCGGTCATTTTTTAATCTTGATTGCAATTGTTAAATTAATAAACTAGGTAGGTGGAAGAATGTGGCTTCTGCATAAGGATGGCCTAATTTTTTGTAGTCAAGGAGCATGTATAGTTGTCGTAGGAAAATTGAATTAGTTGAGAGCATTTGTAGGAGCATATGTAATTCACATAATGCATCACAAAATGATTGTATTTAGCATTGGCTAACTGTGCTTTTGAAAATTTTGAAATATACTAAACATAATAGAAATCTCAATAAAAAGGAAGTCGAATGGTAAATTAAAAAAAAATTTTTTGTAAAATAAAAGAGGAATAAAGAAATGTTAAATTTAAGTATCAAATAATATAATCAACAAATAAATTCAGATTTACCTCAAAATGTTGCGATGAGAAGTGAAAGCTCCCCACTTTAGGTTATGCCATCCTAAGGCGCTACTAAATTAAGTAGAAGGATCTTATCAACGTACACCTGGAAATTTTAGGATACAGAACAGAGTCCATGTGAAACTAATTCAGAGAAATGTTGAGGAAGAAGAAACCCACCCAAATAGAAATGAAGAAGAAAGGAAAACAGAATTGGAATGCCAATAGTTTACTCATGAATCAACCATTGTTGCAGATACATTTATACCACCAATCCTTTGGAATTCCGGCAGAGGAGTTGAACCGGTAAATCCTAATATCCACATACAATTAATATGTAATTAAAACACACTTAATCATAAATGTAAAAATAGTAAATTACAAAAAAAAGGGCAGTAGGAAAAGTAAGGGAGGAAATTCATCGAGGGCCTTTTTAGTCACCTGAAAAGTACGAAAAGACCAAAAAAAGCCAAAAGGAGGCACCACATTAATCCTCAATTTGGCCTTTAAGTAATTTCCATAGTCACTAAAAATAATATATAGTATATATGTGCTCCGTCAAGTCTACACAGTGTAGACACATTATTTTTACTTAATTAGTAAAGTTTTTAAATTTAATAAAGCCCAAGCCTTTTATTCTTTGCCTAAGCACAAACATTGATAAAGGTTTAATCCTTTCAGAGCCCATTTCCTTTTAAAGCCCATTCCCTTATTAGCTCCTCAAAATGTTTTAAACCACTTATGGACTAGTAATGGGTGTTGGGCCCATTTATGGGGTATTAAGGTATTCTTTGTCTTGGGGATTTAGTGAGGGTGAAATATTTCAAGCCCAAAGTCCTTTCTTGCAGAATTCTATACAACCATTCAGGCCCAATTATTAACTTACAAGTCTAATGCCAAAAAATATAACCATAATTACATGCAAAATAATATATATATATAGAAATAATATATACACAAAGGATTATTATCACAGTATTAAACAAAAATTTACAAGTGGATCACGT
>AWUE01015615.1:0-45154 GCA_001974825.2 Corchorus olitorius | reverse complement strand
CAGTATGAGTGGCGGGTGCCCGGAAGGAAATCCTCGTATAATTATTCGGTAAAAATTTTTGCATGTAATCGGAAAAACATGCATCATTTGCATTCATGCATCTAGGGTTAGAATTAGTAATTTTCAAACTAATATTTAGAGGAAAATCCTAAAAAGAGAAGAAGAAATTAAAATTGAAATAGAATAAAATTATTTTCTCCAAAAACTAAAAAGAGTTTGTGTTTGTGAATTGTTCTCTTTTAGTTTTCCAATATAAGAAAAAATCAAAATGAAAAATTGAGTCTTTCAAAATTAAATAAAAGGGTTGTCACAAATCAAAAAACTCAAAATCAAAGAGAGATTATCATTAAGTTTTTATTGGAAAAGTTCCCACCAGTTTTAAGTTTTGTAATCGTGAAAGTTCCCACCGGTTTTAAGTTTTCAAATTGGGAAAGTTCCCATTCAATTTTTCAAAGTTCTCACCAAGTTTTAGTTTTCAATTTAGGGAAAGTTCCCGTTATTTTCAGTTTTAGTCTTCAAAATGGGAAAGTTCCCATCAAAAGCATTTTTCAAATCAAATCGTTTTAATGGTAAGTTTTAAAGAAAATCCTCTCATGAGGAGTCCAAAAAGAGAACAAACAATAAACTGGTTCAATTCCCGACAATCCTATTTCAAAACTTTAAAAAAACATTTTTGCTTGTTTATTCGCTTAATGTCAACGACTAATAGATTCTAATGGCATGAAAATACTTAAAGATGTAAACAACCAATAATAGAAACCCGCGTTAAGTCTAGACTAGTCAGTGTCGTCATTTCGACGGGCGTCGTGGGGGTGCCAATCCTTCCCCACGCGTACCCGACTCCCGAACTTTAGAACTCTGGTTAGAAGACCGTTTATTAGGTTTAGTGTTGCCTTAGCCAAGCTTAGGTTAATATTAGACTTAATAATCTATAGGTGGCTAATCACACCTAGGTTAAAAAAGATTAGTGGCGACTCCAAACCTAGGAAACAGTAGTTTCCCCTTCCCCTCATTTTAAGTCGTTAAACGGTAGGGTTCGGACCCCGGACCCCGGACCCGGACGTTGCGACACACAGGAATACCTAACTAATTAGATTTACTATCCGTCGATGAAAACTTGATTAACTAGACTCATTAAGAAGAATTAATTATTCACCTATCAAATTAGCCTAAGATTAATGTCTGATCCAGCCTAATTTGTCTATTTTCCTAGTGCACAAATTACGCTTCTCCTGTCAGTACATCACACAATCCCTAAAAAAATCTATATGTTGACCAGGCATATAAATCTCATGAAGAACAAAGAAAATAAATCCAACTTAAGAGAAAATCAATTCAAAACATAAATCAAATAATAATTCTCAATTGGCTACACTTTAAACCCTAATTAAGAATTTAGCTACTCATCATCATGAACAAAAATACAAGAATAATTTTATCAAAGAACATAAACATAAAGAAATAGAGAAAAGAAATCTTAGACTGAATCTCCAAGGAAATCTTCTCTTTAACAAGGAAATAGTTTTGATGAGCAAAAGGTAGTAAAAATAATCCTAAAGTCTGTATTTATAGGGATACAAAAAGTCCTAAATTAATTTGGACTAATCAGGGACAAAATTAGAAAATTGGGAAAAATAGCTAGAAATTCCGTCAGATACAACCGAGAGTCCGGTTGGGGGTCAAGTCGGCTCCCGGTTAGGACAGTGTGTTTCCGCAAGTTCTTAAGGTTTCAACCTGGCTCCCAATTGAGAGGTAATCGGGCTCCCAGTTGGACTCCATTAGGATTTCGCCAATCTTCAACTTCCTTCATCGTTTTCACTCTCTTCAAGTCCAAATTAGCTTCCGAATCCTGGATGAAAGTTGTAGAGCCTTGAATCCTCTTTCCATAGGTACTTGAATCATCTCAAACGGATCTCCAGATTGAAAGTTATGATTTTCTCCCTAAAATTACTCCAAATTAACCTACAAGCTCAAAAACACAAAATGTCAGAATTTATCATAAAAAGCATAGAAAATGCAATATTAATCTAAATAAGCTCTAAATAATGTAAATTATTGCACTTATCAAATTCCCCAAAACTTGGCTTTTTTCTTGTCCTCAAGTAAAACTAAAACAAAGATAAATTCCTAAACTAATGCAACAAGTATTGTTTCTACTTTCGTAGGTGTACAACGGCACTTAGCACGTGACACAAGCCTTTAAACCCCTATGTAAACATAGTGGAGGAGTTATAGTCTCCCGAAGGCTTACGAGAACGATACCCACAAACATTGCTCCATATGAAAGTTAGTTCCAAAAACAATTTAAAAAAACAATTTAAAAAATTGATTTAAGTAAAGTAGGTTGCAAACTTCAAAGGGTTGGATACTTCTCAAAACAAGTCACTATATAACAAAAGTGAAGCACAAATGGTTAGTTCTTCATGGAAATCATTTGCCTCAAAAGAGCAATAAGAAAACAATTTTTAAGAACTACTTACCATAGGCTTGTATCTCATCTACATCTCCACTACAACCATATCAAACCACAAACCAAATATATATGCATGTGTATGAGTCGAAAGGTCTTTATCAGGGTTGTAATGGGGCCAATGGACAGTGAGTTAAGAAAGAAAAGATAAGGAAAATCAAAGTATTCAAGAATTTAGTAGAGCATAACTAAGATGGACTCAATAATAATCAAAGTAAAACACAACTAATACATCAAATAATCAAGAGCTTATTTAATCTTGTGATAGGTCTTCCTTCATCACAAATCCACTAATTCTACAAAATTCCCATCTTTCTTGAACAATCAATGACAATCCATTCAGTTCCAAATATGCTTCAACTTTGGCAACCGATGAAGATAGAGTTGTCTTAATTGCATAGTCGCAATGCATGTTTCTTTCATGTCAAACACTTGTTCAAGCGAATTACAATCACTAACTTTCAACACTTCCAGACTTTGAAATATTCCCAACACCAACACAAAAGATGGAAAAAGGCTTCGCAACTCATCACAGTATTCAACTACGAACCCCTTTAGCTTACCAAAGGAATCCGCATGAAGTTGGTCATACCATATCCACTTCACGTTTCTCAAATTGGAGATTGTCCGTCTCTTCAAGTTGGGAAAAGCAACCTATGCATAGCAGTCATGCCAAAGATATGAAAATGGTTAGAATAGTTAATTTAAATAGTGAGTGAATTAGAGAATGGAACATATAGAGCAACGCAAGATGAGAAGAATGATATCCACCTCTTCGTTGAACAACACTACTTCAATCTCACTTCCTGTAGTAGTCAAAACTCTGCTTGTAGAATTGTTGACGAATCCTTTTAATTCAGGACACTGCTCGATGCGTAGAATCTCCAAACGAGGGAAGGAAAAGGTGGCATTAACATGCTGAAAAAGGTAAAGATTAATTATAGACAATTTTTAAATTAAGCCAAAATGTCGAAATTAAGCCATTCTAATATTTTTTTAAACAACATTAATATACTCTAAAGCAAATAAAATACATCTATACTATATATAAAAGTACGAATAAGAGGAAACTTTATGTTTTCCGATTGTACCCTTTTTTTCAAATATATTTCTAAATTGGCATTATTAAAAATATTTTAATTATTTCATTATTAAAATTATGGAAATTTCGATTCTTCTCATTAATTAGGATCCAATGTGGCCAATAGGAATGCTCCACATCATCTTTAGCATCTGAATATTTGTCCAAAACATTCTCCAAGTCGGTTTAGGATAAGATCAATTTTATTCAGAAATTTCAAGGGCAAAATCGTCGATCAGAAAAGTAGAATTAGGTCTCGAGGTAAAAATAAAAGTTTTAGATCTTGGAATCCTCTTTTCAACGGTACCTCATTTGCATTTTTCTGAGCTCTGGATCAAAAGTTCTGAATTTTGTTACAAAACTACTCTTGTGAAGTCCTCCTTTTAATAGGATTTAACATTGCTGCATCAAGGTTAAATCATTACTGCATCATAATTACTGATTGGACTTGAACTCCTTCTTTGGACTTCTATATTAACGAAATGGGCCTAAGAATTTCAGATTTAGACTTCAAGACATCTCGCCTGGCAATTTGGGCTTCATTAACTAAAACGGGCCTAATTATGGGCTTACTGGGCCGAAAAGAGACAAAATCAATAGTTTCTCCAAATCTATACTATATATAAAAGTACGAATAATGAAGAACTTTATGTTTTCCGATTGTACACTTTTTTTCAAAAATATTTCTAAATTGCCATTTTTTAAAAAAAAATTACCATTACTTAAAATTAGACTTTTATGTTATATATATATATATATTATATTATTATATTATTATTGACCAACCCAATTTCTACTATATATATTATCATTTGCTTATGATTTACTTTTAAGTTTAAATCTCACTCAAACTATTTTATATATATTTCTAACTACTAATTCAAACTATTTTAAGTCTCATTCTCAGTGTCACATTCCACACCAACTTGTAAGGTATTGTCCGTTTTGACCCATTGGGTTCTGGCCCAATGGACCTCACAGTTTCTTCCATAAAAAGGAATTATTGTCCGACGACACACTAGGAAGGACCGTTGATTACCAATCTAAATAGTTAGCCCATTGGTAAAGAGGGTACAATTCACAACAATATCTTTGTAGTATGGAACAACCACCCATTCATTAAACTGCTCAAGTCCAACCCACAAATGGTCATTTTCCCATTAATGTATACATTGAAGAACAACTCATTGCGTGACTTGGTAACAATATCACCAATATGCATCCGAACCATTTAATAAAATCCTAAACTAATTTCAAGTTGTCTTATGACATTAAAGTTTGGCTTCAGTGTTTTAGCATCAGCCATCTCAATAAGATGCATAAATTGTTGGTGGTGAAATGAATGATGTTAATGTCTCACCCTCAGGGTCACGATACACCTAACCTGTGAGGTATTGTCTGGTTTGAGCCGTTAGATTCTATCCCAATGGGCCTCACAGTTTCTTCCAAAAAATGCCTCACAAAATCAAGTGGTGTGCACACTTATAACACAAGAACAATTTCAGGACATAGTTGATCTATAATTCAATGTTCATCCGCACAAAGGGATGACCGTGACATCATCTCCTACTTTAAAGAGGATCCAAAGCCATCAGTGCACATCGTTAGTACCCTAAAAGCTGACTGTGATACCAAATATCACGGTCCACACCAACCTATCAGGATTTCATGTCCTTCCTAGCGTGTCGTTTTATGAGGTAAATTGATTCAAAATCTGTTGTGTTTTCAACTTGTATTGTTTTCTTTTCTTTACCTTTCTTTTTTTTGCTTTTAATTTTCTTTTAGTTTTGTTTTTTCTTCATTTAATCTTTTTAGAATTAACAAGTTTTCGAAATCCTAATTGGTATTTTTTCGATTATCTAACTTTCTTGATAACAAAAAATTGGGTTTTTCTTTTATTATTTTGATTTTGGCTGCTTAAGTTTTTGTTTATACTTTAGGAACTTTGATTTTCCATCTACAATGACAAATTTATTATTTTACCACTTATATCTTAGGGTTGTTAAGATTTTGTGGGTAAATTTTACTACTTTTGAAGGTACAACTTGCTCTGAAAATTTTCCTTTATTGGAAGACATGAGACTTCAGATTTCAAGTATTGCTTAATTTCTGTTCTTTATTTATCTTCACCAATCTTGATGTGTCAAAATAATTTCTGGATAAATGTTTGATTTGCTCTGATCAAATTTGGATTACTTATTTTATTCAAGAATATTTTGAAATTGTTTCAAGGAATTTTCTTAAGGAATTATTGTTGGAGGACACACTAGGAAGGACCGTTGATTACCAATCTAAACAGTTAGTCCATTGGTGAAGAGGGTAGCATTCACAACTATTATTTTAGTGGAGTTAATGTCTCACCCTCAGTGTCACGGCACACACCAACCTGTGAGGTATTGTCCGGTTTGAGCCATTAAACCCAAATGGCCTCACAGTTTTTTCCACAAAAAGTGCCTCACAAATTCAAGTGGTGTGCACACTTATAACCCAAGAACAACTCCAGTACATAGTTGGTCTATGATTCAATGTTTTTCCGCACAAAGGGATGACCGTGACATCCTCCCCTACTTTAAAGAGGGTCCAAAGTCATCAGTGCTGTCGAAACGTTCGGGTCCGGGGAACCGTACCGAAACAACTTGGAAAAGAGGTAAAGAGTCGCCACTAATCCTTTTTGCCTAGGTGTGATTAGCCACCTATCCATGTTATTAAGTCTAATATTAACCTAAGATTGGCGAAGGTAATACTAAACCTAATATAGTCTGCTTAACCAGAGCCAACAGGTCCGGGAGTCGGTTACGCTCGGGGAAGGGTTAGTGGGTTTAACACTAAACGATTGCTTTTATCTTTGATTATCATCAGAAAAGGGTTATAAAAGAAAATAAAATCATTTTTTAAACAAATGTTGAGCATTCGAAGAATATGACCGAATGACCGTCGATCAATTCTGTTTCGATTCTCTTTTCACTGTTTGTTCTCTTGTTGAATCTTCCGCACTGGGAAGAAATTTCGAAAATGCTGTGTCAAAACCTTTTATCTTTGTTCTTAAAGTCTTTTACTTTGTTTTGTAAACTTCCATTTTAGTCTCCCTAAAGATGGTGTGAAAATCCTTTTTTCTTATTGTTTTGGAAAACCTTTTCCATCTTTTATTGATATTCTAACCTTGTGACTAAGCCTGATTTGAATTTGAAAACTTCTGTTTGAATCTTAAAAGCTCTTGATTACCAATTTTAATTTCTTTTGAAAACTAAATAAGAGGACATTAACTTTTGAAAATGCTTTTAAAGAAAAAAAATCTTTTTGTAGTTTCTTAATTGTATTTAATCCTAAAGGGAAGAGAATGAATACAGATCATGCATGAACTGGTATATTTTAATTTATTTGATCAGTAAGCAGCGGTATACTTGAAATTAACCCGAGACCCTTTCCACGGATTATGAGGGTATCTCGGGGATAATCCAATCCTGAGTACATTTACTTGGAACCCACCTGTCATCGTAAAAGACGGTTGCTTACTGATTCTTATTTAGCTAACTCACATGAATGACAATTAAAATGCATGAAAGATCATTTTTTAATTACATGCATTAACACAAGTCTACCCAAAGTCAACTCCATAAACCCTTCCCACGCATTATGGGGGGTATTTACGGAAGAGACCGGTCTAGAAGGAGCTCCCAGAAATTCATACCCGAGTACATTTATCTGAAAGGTCCTTCATCACGGCAAAAGATGAATGTTAATGCACTATGAACATAGCAAGGTGATATATAACATGTACGACATGAATGCACATAGTTGAGCTCTACTTTAGCTCTACATTAATTGCTAATTCATTACAAATCCCAAGGGCTTAACTAAGTCGATAACTTAAATAACAAATGTGTTCTGGTCAAAATCGGCACTAAGATCTGCTTGCGAAGATCGTCTCTTGACTCACGAACCTTAGGATTTAAAATACCTGCAAGAGAAGAACACTTCGGGAGTGCGGGGGTGGAGAGCCCTGCGTTAGCACTCCGATGCTTAAGTCAGTGACGTTCTCTTTAGTGAATTGGAGAACTCATAGAGAATTCTTCAATAAGTCTAAAGTATAGGGTTTTTCTAATAGTCAAAAGTGAAGAATTTACTCTGTATTTATAGGCATGAGGGATGCCACGTCACTGTGCTGTAGATAGGAGCCAGATCCTAAATATTAGGATCTAAAGTCGGTTTATGCTGAGTCAGCTAAGACAACTAACTTTCCTTATTGATGATAGTGTCGGCACATAATGTGTGCTTGATATTGCTCATACGACGTTCGTCGCGTAAGCGTACAAAATATGTGATCAACATCAGCCCCCTAGTCGTGAAGGTTACCATAAAATGGTTGTGTGAGCGACTGAATGTTAATCCCAAGACGTTCATCACATTTCCTTATACTCTTTCAGAGTTCATTTATTTGTTGGATTCATTTATCCTGCCGATCGTCGTTTTACTTACATGTCGTTTCAGTTTTCGTTTCACCAAAAACGCTGAGTTTTGAATTGTTTTGGGTTTTTGGCGGGATCAATCTTTTGCCACGTGTTGCTTAGGCATTACGTGGCATATCCTCCGGCGTACGATCGTTAGCCCTCTTTGACTTCCATCAGTAGTATAAATAGGAACCTTCCCCACACCATCCTACTTTTTCGCTTTTGCCCTGAACTTTCCAGCTTCCCAATTCTCCCGTCGCTTCACTGTCTCATCTGTCTCCAACTCTTCCGTTACTCCACTGTCCCATCTCCGGCAGATTTTCCGGTGAGTCTCCACTGCTACTTCTCTGTTTTTACAATCATGGTTTTAGTCGGTGCATATTCATTGGTTTTCACTGCTCAAACCTCTATTGTTTCCTGACGTATGTAAATAGGGTGCTGTTTTGTTTAGGTTTTAATCTTCTTGATCGACAGCTTTTTCCGTGAGACGCCTTTACCCATCCTTGATTCGACAACGGCGATATCAGGGGATTTCGAGCAACCGGTTGAAATCCATAGCTCATCCTCATCCGGTGGTTCTCCGGGGGCTTTTCTCAGGGATCTAGGTCGTGACTTTCCCGAGCTACAAGCTAAGCTTGATAAGGGTTTTGTCGTTAAGGGTTGATTTTATTGGATTAGGTTTATTTGTTGTGTTATGTCTGCGTCGGAAGATTCGCAAGATATTTCAAAATATCCAAGTATGGGGGGGGGGGGGGAGTTTTCTGATAGTCTTGGTCGTCACTTCGTAGAGCAAAGTAGTTCGTCGGGTCCTAAGTTGGTTAGGAAAAGAAAGGCTTCTGAACCAGCTGTTTCGAGTCTTCCTATAGATACCCACTCGGGTTTGGCCGAGGATATTTTCGCTGACCTCTCCCCACTTACCCATTCTGCTATTCCTGACTCGACTGCAGCTGGGAGGTCACCAGCTGCTGAGGTTCCAAAGACTCCTGAGAACATACCCATTCAGGTTGCTGAGTCATTAGCTCAAGACGATCGTCCAGCTGAGCCTTCTGTTGCTGCACCTAGTCATGAAGCAATTTCTGCTCAAGAAGAGAGTAAGAGGGACTCAGGGAGTATGGCTAGCTCCTCTGAGTATCGAGAAAAGAGATGGGTGACCGAATACAATGATGAAGTTGATGGTGCCTTTGCTGCTGCTAACCAGATTGTCTCCAAATACATGAAGGATGGGGACACCGTCTCCATTAAAACAACTAAGGCAATGGCATGCAAAGCTGGTTTGGGATCAGCTTCTGGATTCAAATTTTGCCATCCTAAGGAGGACGATCATCTCTACAATCTCCGGAGGAATGGTCGTCGCGCTTTCTTCACTCGAGTAATGTTCTAGTGTGGCTTCAGACTGCCTGGGCACTCGTTCGTCTGGGAACTGTTGGATTTCTATGATATCGCTGCTTCGCAAATCCCGCCCAATGGCTGGGTGCAAGTCATTTGCTACATCGTGGTATCCATTTACATGAATTGGAAACCAAGTTTAGATTTATTTCGCCATGAATACAAAGTCACTAAGAGTGGGGGGTTCATCAACTTCAATCGGAGGGAAGGGAAGGCGTGGTTTGAATTCCTTCTAGTTGGCGTGCGTGGAAACCTGAGTTTTTTGGGGTTCAGCTTAAAAAGGGATGGAAATGGCCAATTGAAGTCCGTTGGACGGACATTGATACCAAAAGTTACAATGCCTTGGAAGTTGATTTGAGCCCCGATGATATCAAGCAATTGGAATTCTTTGATGTTCATTCCTTCAAGTACAAGGATTTAATTCACGCTGCTCTTCTAGTGCTTTCTGGTCTCAGCCCCCTACCTTTCAAAAATGAAAGACATCGCAAATGTTGATATTGGGGTCTGTCTTCCTCTGATTATCAAACAGAAAAGGATTGTGGAGGACAAAGAAGTGTATATGTTTGAGCCTGTAATTGTGAATACTTTGGGAGTTCAGGGTCATCAGTTCATGCCTTCTGAGATCCAATTTGTTGAAAGGACGTTCGTCCCCAAAGTGTGGAGTGGAAAGGAATGGGTTAACAAGGGTTCTCCCCCCACTGGTGTTCAACCTACAGGTCCTGGAAATCCTGGTATGGGTAAAGGCTTGATGGCTTTAAATGCTCTGGCTCTAGCTGCCGGTCGTCCTCCCTTTTCTCAAACTTCTCCAGTCTCCGAACCACAGGACTCTTCTAATGGTGTTTAGTCCTGTCTACTATATGCTCCTGTGTGCCTGATTAAAATGGTATATTTGAATCTTCATTTTAATCTCTTCTGTCTTTGTTTGTAGAGCAAGAACTTGCTGACATTACAGCGGCAGGGATGGATGAGGAGAAATTGGCCCTGCTTCGCGCCAAGCAGGATGCCTCTCGTCAGGCAATTCTTCAGTCTTTGTCGCCCATTCGAGCCGTCCCTCAGTCTCAAGTTCCGGGCTCGTCAGTCCCGACGACCTCCGAACAGACTCCGACCGAAGTTGAGCTTTCTCGAGTCAAGGCCTCCAACATTTCCACGCCATTGCTGACGCTACCTTCCGATCATTCGCCTCTTGGAAACATTGTTCCACCTGGCCCTGGGACGTCCTTCAGCATGCCTGCCTTCCTTTCTGGAGTTTTTTCTGGTGGAGGGTTTAGTGACTGGTTCAAGAAGGATTCGAAAGAGGAGGGTCCTCCTGATGTCCTGAACTTGATGGCAGCCTTCTTCTCCTATAGGCTGAACTACTCCGGTCCTAGGCATTTCGAAGTTGTTCGAAATCTAACGTCGATCGAAAGAGCTGCCATCGTTGTTGCTTCCTGTACTCAACTAAGTGAAGTCAGGACGATCGTCGATTGTTTTTATGCTCATGTTGTTATTGTTCTTGATTAACTTTTATTATATTTCTTTAATTCGCAGGCTTTGGTTTCTGCACGAGCCAATTTTGCCACTTACGAGCATGACATCGCAGTTTATGCTCCTGAGTTGTCCAAGTTCATTGCTGAGAGGATGCCTGGTGGTCCTTTTAGTCGTCAGTAATGGGAGCATGAAAGAGTGACTACTCAACTGAAAGAGAAGGAGGTCCAGCTCAAACAAGCTGAGGAGAATTTGGTGGAGGCGTTGAAGTCCGTGCAGGAGATGAAAAATCAATTCCAAGAGGAGAGGGCCCGAGTTGGGAGGAGGAACCAAACTCTAAAGGAAGAGAGGGACATTCGTGGCAAGGAACAGTTAGCATGGGCTCAAAAGAAGGCTGCTCTTCAGGTGATTGTCAAAGTTTGTTTCTTTTACTATCATAACTTATTTAAGACGTTCGTCTAACGTTTCATCTTATTTTAGTGGGAGAATAAGAAGCTTCAGGCGCAGATCGACTTATTCTATGACCAGACCGCTGCGCAGATGAATTTGGCCAGGGACTCTGCCATTTACATGATCCAGAAGCATCATCCACTTCCTAGCATTTCTGGGATCAATTTTGACGCCACTGAGCTCCCTCCTGGTTATGTGAAAGACCATGTGCTGAACCTAAAGCTCGACGCTTACATGGAGCGGGAAGGGATCGTACCAGGGGAGGTTGTGCAACCACCTGCCATCTCGGAGTTCGTCGAGACTCCTCCTCCTGAAGAAGAGACGCTCGACTTAGCCAGTGGCCTGACTGGTGAAGGAGATCAAGTTCAGACTGAGGAGGGGGAGAAGACTAAGTCCAGTAAGCGCAAGCGTCAGAGAAAGAAGTGACTTTCTGCTTTTGTCTGCTGATTTTCACACCGCCTGTGGTGTTCCTCTTTGAAACAATTTTTAAGTTTATGTAATATTTTGAATAGTTGCCTTGACCAAGGCTCTTGAATATTTGCTTAACTTTGATGATTTATTTTGTTTTGATGATATTTTCATATCTGTTGAGTTTGTCTTATGCTTGCTTGAGAAAGACGTTCGTCTTTCTGATTTTTTACAGGGACACCTGTTTGGGTGTGCGGCTGTTGAAACGTTTTATTTTTTGCGCATGTTTATATAGGGTCAAGTGTTTGTCGTTCCCCATTGATACGATGTCCAGATTTAGACGATCGTTTATTTTGATTTTACAGGTTACCTTTTAAGGTTTTTCCTGTTAATTTTCTAAGGTAGGCGTTCGTCTTTGACTTTTAAGTTCCACGTCGAACTTTTATTAAGAAAGACAAATTGTCTGAAAGTAAGGGATTGGATGGCAATCCTTATTACAAACTTTTAAAATTCAACTTATTGGATAAGGAAAAAGGTACTGCTGCAAGATCTAAACTATTGGAAATATTTCTTTAGGTGTGCGACGTTCCACGTCCTTGGTATCTGCTTGCCGGCCATATCTTTCAATTTGTAAGCTCCTTTCCCTAGGACTTCGACGATCTGGTATGGTCCTTCCCAGTTAGGTGACAACTTCTTTCTTTCAGCAACAGACATATTGGCCTCACAGTTTCTCAGTACCAGCTCACTGATTTGAAATTGTCGATGACGGACTTTCTGGTTGTAGTAACGACTGACTTGCATAAATCTGTTGGCTTGCTTGAGCTGGGCATTAAGCCTTACTTCTTCAAGGAGGTCCAGATTGGTGTGGAGTTCGTCTTCATTGGTCTCGGTGGAGAAGTTAGCAGTTCTGAAGGTGTTTATCAGTGAGCTCTGCTAGAATCACTACTTTTGTTCCATATACCAGGTTATAGGGGGTCTCTCATGTCCTAGTGTGGCTGGTTGTTCGTATCCCCCATAAGATTCCTGGAAAAGCTTCGACCCACTTCCCCTTTGCCTCGCCCAGCTTCTTCTTCATGCCCGCTAGGATTTTCCCATTCATAGATACTACTTGGCCGTTCGTCTGAGGCCGGACCACAGAGCTAGCTACAAGTTTTACTCGGTTCTTGGTACAGAACTGTTTCACGTGCTTCGCCTGGAGTTGCAAACCATTATCCAATGACGTGCGGCACTCCAAATCGACATAGGATGTTTTGCCATAAAAATTTTTCGACCGCAAAACGGTTGATACCAGTCAAAGGTTATGCCTCCACCCATTTGGTGAAGTAGTCGCAGGCTACGATGGCGAATTTTCTTTTTCCAGGTGCTTTTGGGAGTTGTCCGATTAAGTCCAACCCCCACATTGTGAACGACCATGGGGCAGCAATCATGTACAGTTCCTCAGCTGGGGCTCTGGGTATTTTAGCAAATTGTTGACATTTGTCACACCATTGTACTATGTCAGCCGCGTCGTTCTTCATGGTAGGCCAGTAGTATCCTTGCCTTAGTACTTTTCGCGCTAGCGCTCTTCCTCCCATGTGGTGCCCACATGCTCCTTGATGGACATCCTTTAGCACCACATTTGCTTCTTTTGGCCCTAGGCATCTCAAAAGAGGCAAGGAGTAAGATTTTTTGTACAACACATCGTCTATGAGCATGTACCTTGAAGCACGTCTCTGTCTTGCAATTGCATCCCTTTGTTTTAGGGGTGGATTTATCCCCTTCAGATACTCTTCGATCTCATCTTTCCAAGAAGGTTCGTCGTTATGAACATTGAGCAACTTTGCCTTATTCTGCTGTGTTGGCTTGTCCACATATTCCATGAAGATCGTCCCTCTAGCTGCTGCCACATTGGATGAAGCTAACTTAGAGAGGGCGTCTGCTCTTGTATTTTGTTCTCTGGGATTTTCTCAATTGTCACTTCAACAAATTTCAGCCACATCTGTTGAACTCGCCGATGACAATTAATCAGGTTCGACTCCTTTACTTCAAAATCTCTCAAGACTTGGCTCCCCACTACTTGAGAATCTGTAAAGACTTTTAGCTTTGTTACCTTCAGACGGTCGGCTATTTCTAGCCCTGTTAGGAGGGCTTCGTATTCGGCCGCATTATTGGATAGAGGGAAGCCGAACGTTATGCAATACTGGAACTCTTGTTGATCTGGGGAGATCAGCAGGATTCTCACCCCTGCAGCTTTCTGGACAGCCGATCCATTGACAAAAAGATGCCAATATTCATCTAACCCGAGGTTTCGAGTAGGCAAGTTCAGCTTGTCTGCCGTCTGTTTTGAATTTTCTTCAACTAGCTCCATTGATTCTGGCTCTGTTAGATGTGTCTCCATAAAAGTACATTCTGCTACAAAGTCTGCTAGAGCTTGGGCTTTGATGGCCGTTCTTGGCCGATACTCGATTCCAAATTCACTGAGTTCAACATTCCACTTAAGGAGTCTACCTGCAAGATCTACCTTCTGAAGAACGTCTTTAAGTGGCAGGTCTGTTAGCACCACTATTTTATGGGACTGGAAATATTGTCTTAGTCTTCTGGATGGCACTATTAAAGCAAAAGCTAACTTCTCTAATTTCGAGTAGTTAGGCTCTCATCCTTGTAATATTCTGCTAACATAATTGATTGGCATTTGCCCCTTATCTGTCTCCTTTACAAGGACTGCGACCACTGTTTCTTCTGCCGCCGCCAAGTATATGTAAAGATCTTCTCCCTCATTAGGCCTCGTAAGCAAAGGTGGTGAACTGAGATAAGCTTTCAGCTGTTCAAACGCTTCTTGACATTCCGAAGTCCAGACGAACCTAGATTTTGTCCTTAGCTGCTTAAAAAAGGGCAAACATTTGTCTGCTGATTTGGAGACAAATCTGTTCAGGGCTGCTACTCGTCCTGTCAAACTTTGGATCTCTTTTACGGTCGTCGGGGGTTTCATGCTAAGGATAGCTTGAACTTTCCCCTATTGGACACCTTTAAACCAAGGAATTTGCCCGCCTCCACGCCGAACGTGCATTTGGCCGGGTTGAGCTTCATGTGATAAGCCCTCAAATAATCGAAGCATTCTGACAAGTCATCTAAGTGCTGTTGCATGGTGGAACTTTTTACTGGCATATCATCCACATACATTTCCATGGACTTACCGATCAGGTCTTTGAAGACCTAATTGACCAACCTTTGGTAGGTGGCTCCTGCGTTCTTCAAGTCGAATGGCATTACATTGTAGCAATATAAGCCATCCTCAGTTATGAAGGATGTTTTCTCCGAATCCCTTGGGTTCATGGGAATCTGGTTATACCCAGATAAAGCATCCATAAAGCTAAGAGACTTGTTTCCAGATGATGCTTTGTTTAGGTTTGTGAAATCCACACACATTCTCCATTTGTCGTTGGCCTTCTTGACCATCACCACGTTCGACACCCATTCAGGGTATTGAACCTCCCTTCTGAAATCTGCTTTCAGGAGTTTGTCTACTTCTTCCCTTATCGCTGTAATTTTTTCTGGGGAAAACTGGCGTTTCTTTTGTTTGATTGGCTTGAATGTTTGGTCAACATTCAGATGATGGCTCATGACCTTTGGGTCTATGCCTGGCATCTCTGCTGTTGTCCAAGCAAAGATATCCGCATTATCTTGAAGAAATTCCGTCAAATCAAGTTGCTCGTCACGACCAAGCATGGAACTAATTTGAGTCGTTCCATCTAGTATATCTGTTCTCAAAGTTATCTTCATTGGTTTATCGACGGGTTCCGGTTTGGCCGTCCTGTGCTCATTTCTTGTATCTAGAGTGTCAATATGTGCCTGCTTTTCCTGAAGATCTTCCTCGTCCGCCATTTTCATAGGTTCAGGTGGCTGAGCCTCCTCGTCCGCTATGTCCATGGGTTCGAGGTCTTCTGTCTCAAGTCCCCTTAGATCTGCGATTAAAGTGCAAATTTCCATATTAGCTGCCTCGGACGATCGTGAAGATTGCCCCTTATTCACAACTTCTCCCACTCGAACCTTTGTTCTTTCTCTGGTGGGGAGTCTCAAAGAGTTCACATGACATCTTCTTGCTGTAACTATGTCGGTGCGCATAAAACTTATCCCTGTTGGGGTTGGGAACTTCACAGTTTGACAGTAAACTACTTCCACCATCCTGGCTTTCTTCATTAGAGGTCGCCCTATGATTGCATTGAAAGTGGAGGGTAAGTCAACTACTACGAAGGTATGGAGCATGTTTAGCACATGGTCTCCATCACCTAAGTAGATTGTGAGGCTTATTTTTCCTTTCGTTGGTATGGGTAGAAGATCAAATCCATATATTGGATCTGTGGGTTTAAGCTTTTCGTCAGCCAACCCATATTGCTTGAAAGTGTCATACATAAGGATATCCACTGCGCTTCCCGAATCTACCAGTATCCTTTCTGTAGTAAAATTTGCAATCATTGCTGTGACAACGATCGGATCAGATCCTCCATTCTCGTAATCCCCTTCATTGTTGTCAAAGGCTATGGTCCATTCAGGCTTCACATTCGTTTAGGCTGGAACTTTGCTTCCTAGGGACATCACCTGTCTCACATGTCGTTTCATTTTCTTTTCGGATTGAGCCCATTCTTATGTTGCACTGATGATCGTATATATATGTCCTTTCTCCTCGGGGCGCTTCGCAGGGTTTCTTTGATGCTCAATACGATCAGCATTTTGAGTCGGACGTCGATCTTCCTTCCTTGGCGAGTCCATCTTTATCTTACCTTTCAAGTACCCTCGTCTAATAAGATCTTCAATCAAATTCCTCAAGTGAGCACATTCTTCCTTGTTATGCCCAAAACTTTGATGAAACTCGCACTTTTTCCTAGACTACCTTTGTCTCTGCGTAGGTTTTGTGGGAGCTGGCCATTGGACTTCCTCAGCTAGCTCGCTGTTTGAAATGGCATATAGAATGGCCGATCTGGACTCCGCAAGGGGAGTAAAGTTGCGATAGGTATGTTCGCGACTTCGATCGTTGCCACTAGTTTTTTCTCCTTTTCCATTTCGATTTTCCCTCTTTGGTGATCGTCGGCTGTTCCTCTGAGATCGAGGTTCCACAGTTGTGGCTGTTTCAGGAACTAGCTCATGGGCATGGCCTTCTCTGTAAGCCATTGAAAGGTCAGTCTCATCGTAAATCTCTGCTCTATCAAAGCAATCTTTCAATTTCTTTGGGGGTCGTTCTCCCAAAGAATAGCGCAACTCTCGGTGTAGCAGACCGTCCATGAAAATCTCTATTGCATCCTTATCAGCCAGGTCATCTACCTGAATATGGGTTTCACTGAATCTCTTCACATAACTTGACAATCGCTCGCCTGCTTGCTGTTTGATTGCTCTGAGGTATCTGATAGTCTTCCCCTTTTGGACTCTACTATTAAAACCAGCTTCAAATCTTAAAGCTAATTGCTCGAAGTTTGTAATTACACCATCCTCCAGTCTATAGAACCATCTTTGCGCTACATCTTCAAGTGTCAAAGGGAAAAGCCTACACATCACTGCATCGGAAGCTCATTGTACAGACATGATCTCCTGAAATGGCTTATGTGTTGCTTCGGGTCTCCCGTCCCATCGTACTTCTCTTTGGGGGTGTTTTATGTGTGACGGGACTGTAACTTGACGAATTACCAAAGAAAGAGGTGAAGGTTCTTTAGAAATTTCCTCAAGGGGACGGAGCTCATCTTCCTTCTTTTTGGTCATCTTCTTCAATTGAGCTCTAACAATTTGCTCTACCTGCACTTCACTTACAACTGATTTGGAGCCTTCTTTCGGGCCACGTCTCTTTGACACTTCCTTACCCCTTGCATTGGGTCGAGAAGAGGCTTTGTCTGATCTATTGGTATGACGATCGTCATCTCCTTCTCTCCTTGATTTAGGTTTGGCTCGCTCTTCTGCCCTATCCCCGATCTCATCTCGCGGGGCTACGCTCTCACCTTCCCCTTCTCCGTTTGTTGCAATCACGGATTTGGAGCCTTTTGCCTCCATCTTTTATCCAAACATTGGAAGGTTGAATTCTTCTATTACGATCGTCGTGTTGGGTATTGGGCTTGCTTTGGCGCGCCGCCTCAAGAACTGCCGCTCGTTTTCTCGCGGTTTGCGCTGCAGCTAAGGCTGCTTTCTTTCTATCCAATAGCTCTTGTTCTCGAGCTACTATCTCCATCATCTGCCGTTCCATTCTAAAGTTTTCAGCAGTCAGTTGGGCTATGAGTAGATCACGGTCGTCTACTGAGGGGTTCACTCGGGAAGGTGGGATTAGGTCAGTCCCCAAACCCGGTGTCCGACTCTGAGGCAGCGTCCTGGCAACCTCTCTTTGCCTCGAAGTCTCAGCTTGTTCGTTTGCGATTGTTGAGTCGACAGCGAGTGGGGTATGCCATGGTTTGAATGTTTTTGTCAAGGGATCTAATATGTATAGCAATTAAGTTGTTGACGTTGGCGTGGCAGGTAAAGGAGTGGAGGCGCGCATAAGGTCGGGAAGGGGTTAAACACAACCATCAGAATTGATCGTCAGAGTTGCATCGTTGGAAGTAACCCTTTGGAGTTGGTTGATCGGGGTATCCGGAAAGAATTCTATAGGCTGGATCCCCAACGGGACGCTTGGGGGTGACTTACTAGTCTGTGCCACTTCGTTCGGAGAAGTCATAGCTTTTGCCCAAGGTTCCCCACAGTCGGCGCCAGATGTTGTGGTCAAAATCGGCACTAAGATCTGCTTGCGAAGATCGTCTCTTGACTCACGAACCTTAGGACTTAAAATACCTGCAAGAGAAGAACACTTCGGGAGTGCGGGGGTGGAGAGCCCCGCGTTAGCACTCCGATGCTTAAGTCAGTGACGTTCTCTTTAGTGAATTGGAGAATTCGGAGAGAATTCTTCAATAGGTCTAAAGTATAGGGTTTTTCTAATAGTCAAAAGTGAAGAATTTACTCTGTATTCATAAGCATGAGGGATGCCACGTCACTATGCTGTAGATAGGAGTCAGATCCTAAATATTAGGATCTAAAGTCGGTTTATGCTGAGTCAGCTAAGACAGCTAACTTTCCTTATTGATGATAGTGTCGGCACATAATGTGTGCTTGATATTGCTCATACGACGTTCGTCGCGTAAGCGTACAAAATATGTGATCAACAAAATGACTTAAAACAAAGGGAGACAAAAACTTAAGGGCCAAATCGGACAGACTGGGGACCTTTCTGCACACTAAGGAAAACAATTAACGAAGTTCAGGGAGCAAAGAACACAAATTACATTCCATAGATACAAATCAAGGACTAAAGTGCATCAATCAAAAGTAAATCCAAAAACGGGGACCAAATTAAAATGAATTTAGCATGGGAAAATGAGATCAATTCTTCAATTAACTCAAACCTAAAAGAAATCAAATCCCTAACCAAAGACTTAATTTTTAAGTTAATATTAATCCAAGTAAATTCATCAATCCCTTTTCCAAGTTAATTTCAATTTAGAAAATTGAATCTTTAATTCTAAGTTATGATTTTCAAATTAAAGTTAGCTCAAAAAGGGCTTAATACCCAAGTTTCCAATCTAATTTTAGTTTGAAAATTCAAACTTTGAACTAAAGTTTTGATCGTTCCAATTAAAATAAACTTAAAATGGGCTCAGGGAACCATTTTGAATTGATGTGAGCTTAAAAAGAAATGAATATTCGGACTAAGGACTTTAATTTCAATTTGGGGATAACTCCACAAATATTCATTGATTAAATTAATCTTAACTATGCAAACCTCAATCTAAAGATTTAATAAAAACCTAAGCTTTAGCATTTTACTAGTCATTTTTAATTAAAAGACACAACCTTTAAACTAGACACATCCAAAATCCATTTACAAACCAAAATTAGCAAACATATCAAATGAGACCATATATTCAAACCAAAACTTAACCTTTGGGCTAAAGGGCTAAATCTTAAGCTATCCATGACCAAAAACTTGAACTTAATTCCTAAATCTTAAACTATTACATAATTACTTAACAAATTATTCAAGATCTCAACTCGGAAATTAAAAAGCTAGGAGTTTTACTTAAATCTAACATGGAAAAGATTATTTAACTAAAATAGCTTAAATTTAGCACCTTTATAAGAAAAAGAAACTTAAACAAGCCTCCAACTGAAACAATCACACATAATCAAGCCTCAAATTGTAACAATCAAACATAACAAGCCTCAAATAGCAGCAATTGGAAAAAAAGTGGATAAAATTGAAAGAATTGGAAGAAGACTCACAAAAAAACGATGACGTTTGGTCCCTGCCTTCTCCTTATATCACGTCCCTCTTCTTCTTCCTCTCATTTCACTTTTTCTTCTTCAAACAGCACGAATCCTAACTCTGCCAAATCTCAGATCCCTTCCATTAATTTTCCCCTTGTTATCACAATTAACCCTTAATTCTTGATTCCCCAAGCCTAAAGACCAACACCCCTCAATAAAAACGAATAAAAACGTTGATTTTGCTGGAAGATTTCGAAGACAGAAACGAAGAGCGAAGGGAACTGATTTTTTTGAGCAATTCCTTCTTAGCGTGTCGTTTTGTGAGGTAAATTGATTCAAAATCTGTTGTGTTTTCAACTTGTATTGTTTTCTTCTCTTTACCATTCTTTTCTTTGCTTTTAATTTTCTTTTAGTTTTGTTTTTTCTTCATTTATTCTTTTCAGAATTAACAAGTTTTCGAAATCCTAATTGGTATTTTTTCGATTATCCAACTTTCTTGATAACAAAAAATCGGATTTTTCTTTTATTATTGAGATTTTTGCTGCTTGACTTTATTTTATACTTTATAGACTTTAATTTTCCATCTACAATAAAAAATTTATTATTTTACCACTAAAATCTCAGGTTGTTAAGATTTTGTGGGTAAATTTTACTACTTTTGAAGGTACAACTTGGTATGACATTTTTACTTTATCGGAAGACATGGGACTTCAGATTTCAAGTATTGCTTAATTTCTGTTCTTTATTTATCTTCACCAATCTTGATGTGTCAAAATTATTTCTGGATAAATGTTTGATTTGCTCTAATTAAATTTGGATTATTTATTTTAGTCAAGAATAAATTGAAATTGTTTCACGGAATTTGCTTAAGAAATTATTGTTGGAGGACACACTAGGAAGGACAGTTTATTACCAATCTAAATAGTTTGTCCATGGGTGAAGAGGGTAGCATTCACAACTATATCTTTGCAGTATGAAACAACCACCCCAACCGTTAAGCAGCTCAAGTCCAACTCATAAATGGTCATTTTCCCATTAATGTATACATTGAACAACTCATTGTGTGACTTGCTAACAATATCACCAATATGCATCCGAACCATTTAATAAAATCATTAACTAATTTCAAGTTGTCATGTGACATTAAATTTTGGCTTCAGTGTTTTAGCATCAGCCATCTCAATAAGATGCATAAACTATTGGTGGTGAAATAAGCGGTGTTAATGTTTCACCCTCAATGTCACGGTACACACCAACCTGTAAGGTATTGTCCGGCTTGAGCCCTTAGATTCTAGCCTAATGGGTCTCAGAATTTCTTCCACAAAAAGTGCCTCGCAAATTCAAGTGGTGTGCACACTTATAACCCAAGAACAACTCCAGTACAAAGTCGATCAATGATTGAATTTTTATCCGCACAAAGGGATGACCGTGACATCCTCCCCTACTTAAGAGGGTCCAAAGTCATCAGTGCACATCGTTAGTACCCCAAAAGACGACTCAGATACCAAATATCACCATTCACATCGTTAGTACCCCAAAAGACGACTCAGATACCAAATATCATCGTTTGTGAGGTAAATTGATTCAAAATTTGTTGTTTTAATCATGTTAACTTTTCTCATCTTTTCTTTAATTTTAATTTTCTTTTAGTTTTGTTTTTTCTTGATTAATTTTTGGAATTAACAAGTTTTAGAAATCCTAATTGGTATTTTGTCGACTATTGAACTTTCTTGATATCAAAAAATCGTGTTTTTCTTTTATTATTTTGATTTTGTCTGCTCAAGTTTTAGTTTAAACCTTATGGACTTTCATTTTCCGCCTACAATGACAAATTTATTATTTTACCACGTATATCTCACCACTATATCTTTGTAGTATGGAACAATCACCCCACCCGTTAAGTTGCTCAAGTCCAGCCCAAAAATGATAATTTTCCCATTAATGTACACATTTGAAGACACCCATTTTTGACCCATATCCTTCTATATAGATTAAATTGTTTCTTAGTTTGCATCAAAGGCAAGTTGATCAATTGATAGTCCATTTTGGCATTTTGGTGGATTAGCCTTTTCCCAGCATTTAGTTTATAGTAAATTGCATTCAAAATTCAAGAAAATTTTCCATCCTAAACTTTATTACATTTGCATTAGCATATTCCATGTTTTCAATTAGTAGTTTGGTATTTGCTCAAAAATCCAATTTGGTGCATAATAATTTGAGTAAGCTTTCTACTTTGCATGAAAAGAGTCCACCACTAGTGAACATTTTGGGTATTCCTCTATTTTATTATTTTAGTTGGGTCTTCTTTTTTTTTCTTTTTTTTTCTAGTTGGGTTGTCTTTCTTTAAGTCATTGGGCCTTGTCCCCTTGTTCAAAATCCGGTCCAGTTGCTTAATATTCTCTTTTCCTAAAATGGTTTTGAAAAAGGACAGACAAATAAAAGGAGCAGTTAGCCAGTTACATTCGCTAAGTGGTTGTTTTACAAATGCAAAAATTACATTTACAAATGAAAAAATTACATGCCAGATGGAAATTAGAATGAGTAACGTGGCCCACTCCTCTTCTTTTCCTCCCTAAATCTACCTTTTCCCCTCCTTAAAGCTTCAGATCCTTATATAAAGCTACTGCAAAACAGAAGATAAAACAAGAAAATTAGCAGCACTTAAACATAAGAGGGAAGGATTAGCAGGCCATTGTCCAAATTTGGAGGCCAAGTTCAAGAAAGTTCAGGACGTAATCAAGTGCATAGAGGACTACAGAGCAAAGCAGCAACAAAAGCAAAAGTGGCAAGCAATTACAGAGTCAGGACAACAGCATCATCACATTAAGCAAAATCAACATTTCAAAAATTTGTTCTCATCTTCCATTTGTTTCACATACATAAACACCAGGTCAATCATACAATTAGCACCTCAACCATGGCAGCTCATCAAGAAGGGACAAAAGGAACTACTAAAAGACACACTGCCACACACTCTTACACACAATGCCGCACCAACCAGCAGACACCCCTGCACACTGCCATACCCGAACCAACAACCAAGATCAAACAGAATATAACGAGACAAACCAAGGGCATTTTTTTCACTAAAATTGGGAATTGAAGAGTAAGACAAGGCTTACCTGCAGAAGGCTTAAAGGAGAAAAAGGGGAGTTCAATTCTCAATCTTAGGGATCGAAGAGAGGAGAGAGACATCAACAATGTTTAATAAAAGGGGAGGTCAGTAAGGTTCTGGGAAGGAAAGAAAATATAGAGAAAAATTGAAGAGAAAAAAATACAAAAAAATGGCTTAGGAAAAATACAAAAAACCAGAAAGTTCAAGGGGGTTTTTTTCTTGGATAAAAAAATAAATTGGGTAGTTCTTAGGTTTCTTAGCAACACAAATACAGAAAATAAGATACAAGAAGAGCAAACAAAAGAACAGAGGGTTGATAGTGAGAGGAATCCTTAGCATTCGTAGCAACAAAAAATAGGAAAACAATACAGAAAAAAAATTTTCAGAGGAGAGGGTTGATAATACAGGAAAAAATTGGAAGGGTTCTAGGAAGAAAAAAAGAATACTCAAAAAAGAATACACAAAAAATCAGGTGGAGAGGGATCAAGGGGGTCCGAGTTTATTTTTTCTTTCTTGAGTTTTGAGCAGAGAAGGGGAAGGTCAGTTGAAGAATATTGGTGGGGGAGTTCATGGGTCCTTTGGGGAGTTCTTTGAATTTGAAAAACAAAAAATACAGAATAATGGAAGTAAATACCAAAAAAAGAGAAAGAAAAAACAGGGAAAAAAAAGATTTTCAAATGGAAATTCCTAGAGTTATGATTGAAGGAAAAAAAAACAACAAAGAAACGAGGCTACGAAGAAATAATTATCTTTCTTAAATTCATCACGGTAGTCTCCTCTGTTACACTGAGATCCTTTTCACTTTTTCTAGGGTTTGTGGATTTGGGAATAGAGGGTTTCGGTTTTTGTTTCACACAAAATCGCTTTGGGGGTTTTTGTTTGAGTAGCTTTTAGGAGTGGTGCGTTGGAATTTTGAAGGCATCGACGGTGTAGGCGAGGTTCGAAAGAGACAGAGCCAAGTCGGGGAAGAAGAGGGTTTGAAGCGAAGGAGAAGAAAGAAATTTGAGCATAAAAAGGAAAGCTAAGCAATATGACATCGCTTGAGACTTTTTGACCAGAAAAATCTCGCATTCAGCAAGGTATTTTTCTAAACCTTTCAATTTTTGATTGGCCTATATGTTTGTTTCAATTCGATTTTTAGCCCTTGCAGATGGTGTTTCGGCCCATTTAGTATTTCCATGCATTTAGTTTTTTTTTTTATGATTAGCTTTGCTTTGTTTGCGTAAAGAGTTTAGGATTGAAAAATGTTATCTGGCAAGTTGATAAGCTTAGGTTAGAAATAGGATAATGATTAAGGTGGGCCTCATTTAAATTACTTGTTGGTGTAATACCCAAAATTGAAAGATTTAAATTAAAAGTTGGTAAATTTTTGGGCAGGTTATGGTTAATTAGTTGATTAGGAATACTTAAATTTTGGTGGCTTATTTTATTTTTGTAGTTGGGGAGGTGGTAGTCGAATCATGTAAACTTATCTGGAATTGCATAATTTGTTTTAAAGTTAATAGATCTTGGTTAATTTTGGGGTAATTTTGACTAATTTAGATTCAAAGGAAGTTTGATTTCATAATCAAATTAAGGTTAGCATTAATTGTATAGTAATTGATAAACTTAGACTAAGTTTGGATGATCTTGACCAATTTAGGTTCATGGATAACCTAATTCGATTTAAATTTAGTCTCGTTACATGACCATTGAAAGATTCAGATTGGAAAATGAATAGTCTAAGTTAAAATTGAAGTTTCAGGCCTTTCAACTTATGAAGTAGATATAGTTTCTTAATAGTTGAATTAGTGAAATAAAAGAATAAAAATTCTAAAAATAGGCTAAGGTTAATTAAGTAAGTCTAGATACTTAGAGTCTATTTGGGATCAATGTAGATATATGGGAATAATTCGTAATTTGTTCATTTGCATTCATGTTTATTTTCATGTACATTGTTGCCATATATTATTGTCATGCGAGTTAACTAAAAAGATCTTATGATGGGATGTTTGATTGAGACTTGAACATCTATTGTCGGTCTCAATTCATCGTTCCTAGACTTGGAACATCTGGACGGGGGTCTTACTAGTATGAGTGGAAGGCACCCGGACAGTGTTTCTCGTATAATTACTCGGTAAAATTTGCATTAACCGGAATTCATGCATCATGTGCATTCATACATATAGAAATTAGAATTAGTAATTGCTATTAAATTCAGGAATTAAAATGAAACACTTTGTTCCCAAAAAACTCAAAAAAAAAAAATTGTGATTGTTATTGTTCTCTCCAAAGTTTTTCTTAAATCAAAGCCAAGAGTCCACCATTTTTTAAAGGAAATGAAACAGGCTTTTAAGAAAAATCAAGACTTAAGTTTTATCAAAATGGGCAATTTGTCATAAAAAAAATAAAGAAAAAGGATAAATAAAAGGAAAAAAATGAAAAATTGTTTTTTTTTCTAGACAAAAAACAAAAAAAAAGATTTTTCAAGAGGGTAATTCAACATTCTAAACCTAAATAAAAGAACTCAAATCCAAAATTTTAAAATTAAGAAGAGTTTTCAAGCGTAAATAAAATTATAAAAAGATTAAAAAACCCAACAATATCAAAATGAATGTTTTTTTCAAAGGAATTTCGAAACCCAAAATCAACTAGTTTTATTTTCAAAAGGGGAAGGTTCCCATTTTCAGTTTTACAAGAAGGGAAAGTTCCCATTTCTGGTTTCTTTTCAAAATAGAGTCATTTTGTGCCCGATTTTCTTAAAATCCTTTCATGAGGAACTCAGAAGAGAACAAACAGTAAAATGGGGATAAGAGATTGATCGAAGGGTCCGGTCATTTCTTTTAAAACCCAACAATTTTTCTAAAAAAACTCAAAACTCATTTGTACTTGTGTAACTTTATTTTCAAAACCAAACAAAGGATTTATTGTCTTTAAATTATTTAAAACTTAGGAATAATGAAAACCAATTATAGAAACCCACAGTTAGTTCTAGGCTAGTCAGTGTTGTCGTTTGACAGGCGTTGTGGGGGTGCTGATCCTTCCCCACGCGTACCCGATTCCGAACCTTTAAGACTCTTGTTAGAAGACCGTTTATTAGGTTTAGTATTGCCTTTGCCAAGCTTAGGATAATATTAGACTTAATAATCCGATAGGTGGCTAATCACACCTAGGTTAAAAAAGATTAGTGGCGACTCCGTTTTTTAAGTCGTTTCGGCAGAGTTCCCGGACTCGAACGTTACGACAACATTCAAATAAAGCTCATTTTGTGACTTGCTAACAATATCACCAAAATGCATCTGAAGCATGTAATAAGATCCTGAATTAATTTTATGTTGCCACGTGACATTAAAGTTTGGCTTCATTGTTTTGGCATCAACCATCTCAATACGATGCATAAACTGTTGCTGGTGCAATCAACGGTGTTAATGTCTAATTCTCCGTGTCACATTCCACACCAACCTCTAAGGTATTATCTGTTTTAATCCATTGAATTCTGGCCCAATGGACCTCACAGTTTCCTCCACAAAAAGTGCCTTACAAATCCAAGTGGTGTGCACACTTATAACCCAAGAACAACTCCTGTACGTAGTCGATCAATGATTCAATGTTCATCCGCACAAAAGGATGACTGTGACATCATCCTCTACTTTAAAGAGGATCCAAAGTCATCAACACATCGTTAGTACCTCAAAAGTCGACTATGATACCAAATATCACTGTCCACACCAACCTATCAGGATTCCATGTCCTTCTTAGCGTGTCGTTTTGAGAGGTAAATTGATTCAAAATCTGTTGTGTTTTCAACTTGTATTGTTTTCTTTTCTTTACCATTCTTTTCTTTTCTTTTAATTTTCTTTTAGTTTTGTTTTATCTTCATTTATTTTTTTTAGAATTAACAAGTTTTCGAAATCCTAATTGGTGTTTTTTCGATTATCCAACTTTCTTGATAACAAAAAATCGGATTTTTCTTTTATTATTGAGATTTTTGCTGCTTGAGTTTATTTTATACTTTATAGACTTTAATTTTCCATCTACAATGACAAATTTACTATTTTACCACTTATATCTCAGGGTTGTTAAAATTTTGTGGACAAATTTTACTACTTTTGAAGGTACAACTTGGTATGACAATTTTGCTTTATCGAAAGACATGGGACTTCAGATTTCAAGTATTGATTAATTTCTGTTCTTTATTTATCTTCACCAATATTTATGTGTCAAAATATTTTTTGGATAAATGTTTGATTTGCTCTGATCAATTTTGGATTACTTATTTTAGTCAAGAATAAATTGAAATTGTTTCACGGAATTTGCTCAAGGAATTATTGTTGGTAGACACACTAGGAAGGATCGTTGATTACCAATCTAAACAGTTTGTCCATTGGTGAAGAGGGTAGCATTCACAACTATATCTTTGTAGTATGGAACAACCACCCTAACCGTTAAGCTGCTCAAGTCCAACCCATAAATGGTCATTTTCCCATCAATGTACACATTAAAGAACAAGTGATTGGCGAACTTGTGTACAATATCACCAATATGCATCCGAACTATTTAATAAAATCCTGAATCTTTTTAAAGTTGTCATGTGACATCATTAAAGCTTGGCTTCTGTGTTTTAGCATCGGTCATCTCAATAAAATGCATAAACTGTTGTTGGTGAAAATAGCGGAGTTAATGTCTTAACCTCAGTGTCACGGCACATACGCCAATCTGTAAGGTATTGTCCGTTTAAACCCATTGGATTCTGTCCCAATGGGCCTCAAATTTTCTTTCACAAAAAGTGCCTCACAAATTCAAGTGGTGTGCACACTTATAACCCAAGAACAACTCTGGTATATAGTCGATCTATGATTCAATGTTTATCCGCACAAAGGGATGACCGTGACATCCTCCCCTACTTTAAAGAGGGTCCAAAGTCATCATTGCACATCATTAGTACCCCAAAAGCCGACTCTGATACTAATTATCACGGTTCACACCAACCTATTAGGATTCCATGTCTTTCCTAACGTGTCGTTTTGTGAGGTAAATTTATTGAAAATCTGTTGTCTTTTCATCTATTTTTTTTTCTTTTCTTTTCTTTTAATTTTCTGTTAGTTTTGTTTTTTCTTGATTTATTTTTAGAATTAACAAGTTTTAGAAATTCTAATCGGTATTTTGTCGACTATTGAACTTTCTTGATATCAGAAAATAGTGTTTTTCTTTTATTATTTTGATTTTGACTGCTCAAGTTTTATTTTTTACTTTATGGACTTTGATTTTCCGTCTACAATGATAAATTTATTATTTTACCATGTATATCTCACCACTATATCTTTGTAGTATGGAACAACCACCCAACCCGTTAAGCTGCTCAAGTCCAACCTAGAAATGATCATTTTCCCACTAATGTACACATTCAAATAGAGTTCATTTTGTGAATTGCTAACAATATCACCAAAATGCATCCGAAGCATGTAATAAGATCTTGAATCAATTTTAAGTTGCCATGTGACATTAAAGTTTGGCTTCATTGTTTTTGCATCAGCCATCTCAATAAGATGCATAAACTGTTGGTGGTGCAATCAGCGGTGTTAATGTCTCATTCTTCGTGTCACATTCCACACCAACCTGTAAGGTATTGTCCGTTTTAATCCTTTGCATTCTGGCCCAAAGGGCCTCATAGTTTCCTCCACAAAAAGTGTCTAACAAATTCAAGTGGTGTGCATACTCAACTCCAATACATAGTTGATCTATGATTCAATTTTCATCCGCACAAAGGGATGACCGTGACAACCTCCCCTAATTCAAAGCGGATCAAAAGTCATCAGTGCACATCGTTAGTACCCCAAAAGCCGACTCTGATACCAAATATCACAGTCCACACCAACCTATTAGGATTCTGTGTCCTTTCTATCGTGTCGTTTTGTCAGGTAAATTGATTCAAAATCAGTTGTCTTTTCAACTTGTATCGTTTTCTTTTCTTTAGCTTTCTTTTCTTTGCTTTGAATTTACTTTTAGTTTTGTTTTTTCTTCATTTATTCTTTTTAGAATTAACAAGTTTTCGAAATCCTAATTGGTATATTTTCGATTATCCAACTTTCTTGATAACAAAAAATCAAGTTTTTCTTTTATTATTTTGATTTTGGCTGCTCAAGTATTAGTCAATACTTTATGAACTATGACTTTCCATCTACGATGACAAATTTATTATTTTACCACTTATATCTCAGGAGTTAAGATTTTGTGGGTAAATTTTACTACTTTTGAAGGTACAACTTGGTATGACAATTTTGCTTTATCGAAAGACATGGGACTTCAGATTTCAAGTATTGATTAATTTCTGTTCTTTATTTATCTTCACCAATATTGATGTGTCAAAATATTTTCTGGATAAATGTTTGATTTGCTCTGATCAATTTTGGATTACTTATTTTAGTCAATAATAAATTGAAATTGTTTCACGGAATTTGCTCAAGGAATTATTGTTGGTAGACACACTAGGAAGGACCATTGATTACCAATCTAAACAGTTTGTCCATTGGTGAAGAGGGTAGCATTCACAACTATATCTTTGTAGTATGGAACAACCACCCCAACCGTTAAGTTGCTCAAGTCCAACCCATAAATGGTCATTTTCCCATCAATGTACACATTGAAGAACAAGTGATTGGCGAACTTGCTTACAATATCACCAATATACATCCGAACTATTTGATAAAATCCTGAATCAATTTTAAGTTGTCATGTGACATCATTTAAGCTTGGCTTCTGTGTTTTAGCATCGATCATCTCAATAAGATGAATAAACTGTTGTTGGTGAAATGAGCGGAGTTAATGTCTCACCCTCAGTGTCACGGCACATACACCAATCTGTAAGGTATTATCCATTTTAACCCATTGAATTCTGGCCCAATGGGCCTCACAGTTTCTTTCACAAATGTGCCTCACAAATTCTAGTGGTATGCACACTTATAACCCAAGAACAACTCCAGTATATAGTCGATCTATAATTCAATGTTTATCTGTACAAAGGGATGACCGTGACATCCTCCCCTACTTTAGCCTTTGTTTGGTTCAAGGAGGGGTGGGGAGGGGTGTGGTGGGGGGGAGTAGGGAGGGGGAGGAGGATGGAGGAGTTTTTAAAGATATTATGTTTGGTTCATTGGAGGGGTAAGGAGGGGTAAGGAGGGGTGTTATTATGTTTTGTGTTTGGTTGGGAAAAGGGGTTAAAAGGAGTTTTTTGTATATTTTACCAATTTACCCTTATTTATAGGAAGAAAATGGTATAGTTTTTTTTATACATTTGATTATTTCTCATGAAAAAATAAATAATTGTTATATTTATATATTGTGAAGGTGTATAATAATTATATTGAGCATATTATTATTTTTATCATTATAAACTAATTTATATTGAATTAAATAAATGAATGTATTTTACAAAATATATTATTTTGATACATGGGATGTGCTTTCTAATTTATTATATTTAAAAATAAACTTCAAATATAACATAATAATTTATAACTGAAATATAAATATCATCTTAATAATATGGAATATAATTTCCATCTTGACATATAATATTTGTTCCATCTTAATAATATATATAATAGCATAATAAACAAGTACTTGTAGAAATTAATAACCTCCATACATATTAGTATTCTAACAGAATATAGAAACATCCAACTTACATAATACTAAGCTTAATATTACTTGAAACATATTCTTCCCTAGCCATCACATAGTAAAGCTAGTAAGATCCCCAAGTGCTCCACTTAGAATATAATCCCTGCGCATTTCCATTGGAAACCCAAGTACATCATTCAACAAGTCCACATTCATTATAAGCTTAGAATAAATCACATGGAGCAATGGTGGCTCAAATCCTAAATCCTTAAGGAGTTGAACTGTTTCAGTGGCACTTATTTGAGCTTTCTTACCAAGGAGCTCACCAGAAGTCTTAATTGCATTAGCCACTTTCTCTATTGTTTCCTTGATCCCCTCACCGACATTTTTCTCTTTATCAATAGATTTTTTTTCTTTCTTGTTACCTCTAGCAGAACCATGTAAAGAAGAAGCATGGTCATACTCAGAAGGTGACATCATGTCGATATCATCATCTTCAACGCTCCTTGCATTTTGAACTGAAAACTGAGACATGGTAGGATAAACTTCATTGGTGGAATCAGTGAAATCAGTTGAACCAATAGAAGTGAAATTCTTTCGCATTTCCTTTGCAGTTATAGAACGTTTTCCAGTGGCCTTATCTTTTCCATACAAAATTACCATTTTGTTGTAATGTGGGATCGGGGTATTCATATACATTTTAGCTTTCGGTTTCTCCTACATTGAACAAAGTAGCATGTGAGTAAATGATGTAACCCAAAAGCATTGATATGAATATTGATACAAATGTAGGTTAATATTTACCTTGATTAACTCACTCCATACTTCCGGTTCAGCATTCCATACTTGTGTTTTGGATCGAAGCTGAATCCACTCAAGCTAGTCTTGTTAAAAATGTCCCATGCCTCAGCAAAGTGATTCTTCAAGATCTTCCAACGAATTTGAACTTGAGACTTTTCAACACTAATATTGAAAGTCTTTGCAATTTCATCAACAACTTTGGCATAAGCTGTGGAAGTAAAATTACCATTCACCTTATTTCCCAAGTTGTATTGGCTTAGGAAGGCATCGATCAAAACTGTATCCATGTTAGGTGTCCACACTAAGCTCTTGGATGTGCTTCCTTCATTGTCATTCTTCTTCGGTGGCATGCTGCACAAAAACAAGTGATACAAATTTTTGTGAAATAACAATCAAGATAAGCATTTTTTCTAAACCCAAACTTTGATGATAACAAGCAAATAATTTATTTGAAATTACATTAAATAAGCATGTCTCATTTTAATGACATCAAACACACCAAACAATCAATACAGTAAATCAACATGGAAACAAAACTAAACAATAGAAAAATCAATAATGAGAATAATGATGGCAATAAAGTTCAATCCTAATCCCTAACGATGTGTGTAATCTATCCAAGTTGCATTAGTTAATTCATCTCTTAAGCGCTCTCCATGAGCAGCATCTTCGACGTTACTCCTACGAGTTGATGGTCATCATAAGGGACTTCTTCTCTTGCTAGCTCTGCATCAACCTCTGCTATAAGATCTTCATCAGGGTCGACAGACATTAAATATTATGCAAAATGCAACATGCTAGAATTATTGAATTCTGAGCTTTTATTCCATAACGTGCATCAGAAGCATTTGAAATAATTACGAATCGCTTCTTCAAAACTCCAAATGCTCGTTCAATGGCATTACGCAATGACGAGTGCCTAAGATTAAATAGTTCACGATAATTTTGTGGAGGATTTCTTGATGAATATTCCTTCAAATGATATCGCACCCCTCTATAAGGTGTAATCAATGCTCTTGATAACATGAATCCCGCATCTACAAGATAATATTTACCTAGGATGAACAAAAATTATCAATAAGTATTTGATTTAAGAAATTATAAATTAGATTTAAAAAAAAGAAGATGGCATTGACAATTGACTCACCAGTAGGAACTTTAAGATTGTCCTCTCTTGTCAATGCATCTTTTATAATTCTTGAGTCTGATGCAGTCCCTTCCCATCCAGTAAGTACATATGTAAATTTCAAGTCAAAGGTCATGCAGCTAGTACATTTTGTGTTGGGAAGTCTTTCCTACCACGATATTTTGGAGCTTCTTCAGAACTCACTTTCACACGAATGTGTGTCCCATCAATTGCACCAACACAATCCTAATATGGTAACATAGTTAAAAATAAATGTTAGTGTGTCTATTCTCATCTATAATATAAAAAGAAAATAAAACTATGTAAGACAATTACCAAAAAAATCATACCTTAAAGTATGGGAAAAATCTCTCACTGTAACGAATCTCTGGAGCTATAGATTCACCATTAGGTTGGACAAGATATTGATCTTCTAGTTCGATGATAGCTTTTATCACATTGTGTAAATGGCGACTAATAGTCTCCCCCGAATGTCGAAACCAAAAGTTTACCTCACGATTCTTGGCACTATGTGTTAATATATATAAGCTCTTTGCAAGTTGTTCTTCTACACTTGCCCAACGTGTAGGCCTTAGGCCACCTTTTGTTTGTAGCAAATCAGCTAACCTCAGAAATGCAGGAGGTCCCATTCTCACTATATTCCGACTAGTTTCACTATTCATAATCCGGCTCATTATTTCTTCTCTAATTCGTTCCCTTTCTGAGGTCATACTATATGTTATTTTCCTTTTACGTGACTGCATTTGAATGAAGTACCATTGAGCAACAAGACAAATAACATGAGCTACCATGTTTTGCACCATATTCCACCAACCTATAACATCTCCATTATCCATCTATATTCGACAAACAATATTAGAACAAAACAATAAACATGCAAATAACTCATTCGTCATTCATTGAAAATATCATAAGAAAAATTATGTTATTTTTCTTTTACCCTATAACATGAACTACCATTATAGTTATTTTCTTACCTGAATGTAGATTGGAGTTAAAAAGTTTCCAAAATCAAGTGTTGAGTAGTCTAACTAAAACTTTGCTCCAACCTCACCAAAGTGCACCACTAATAGAGAGATAAAGAGAGACAATTAGAAAGAGGAAAAAAAAGGAGAAAGACATCAATAAATATGAAAATAAGCAGAACATGAAGGAAACTTCAGACGCTGGAAGAAGCAATATTAGTATTTTACAACCTACAAAAGCTACAAAGTTAGAGATTTAAGAAAAAAGTTTAAGAAAAACCAACTTGGTTAACAAAAGAAAGCTTCCCCAATTAGGAAAAGGATCAATAATCAAACCAAATCTACATATCTTTCACGACACTAGTTACAGGGTAGTGGTTGGCTCCTACATGGTTTTAAAAGTGCCATGAATCAATCTAAACCATTGCTTTTTTTACAAGTTTGTCACCATCTCCATCCATACATTTAATAATTACTTTGTCAACTTTTTATTGTCTTTCAATTTTAAAAGCAAATGCAACGGTAACAATTTATTGGTTAATTTTGCTGAATGAGCTTTTAAGCCAAACCATACTGTAGCAAATGATCACAATTTTAAACGATTTGGAAACCAACACTAAAGACTAATATAATTATTTTCCTTGTTTTCGACAATTCCAAACCCCCGACTTAACCTCTTTTTGGTTAGATTAAAGATTTCTTGATAAATAATTTGCTTCAAAATGCTAAAGTTGGAGGGAAAAAAAAAAGAAAAAATCAAGAATGTCAAAATATCAACAGACTACATTTCATTCACCCAAAAATAATAAACAGAGTACTCTCTTGTACAGACCATTCTTGACAGGAATTATTCTTTAAAAAAAAAAAACAAAAAACGAAAAAAGAAGCATTGCTAACCAGATTTTTTCACCATTGCAAATCCAAAAAGATGGCAATTGGTGACATGGTGATTACTTTCATGTGGGTTTAAAGGTTCAGCCACGTTTGATCTATTAATTTTTATGACTAATCCAAATGAAGAATTAAAAAACAAAAGGGAAAAAATCAATGGCAGAGAAGGAAGAAGAAGTTAAATCATACCTAAATTGAGAAATTAATGTAATGGGCAATCTTGAAAGGATTTTCGATTTGATTTTCTGAGGAAGAAAGGGAATTTCAGCTCCTCCTAGCTATTGTTGCTCATCACGTTGGGGAGAAAGTTTGTTCAGACAAAGCAGCAGTGTGAAATGTTGATGATAATGAAGTAGAGATAGTGTTTTATTGAATAAGGTTATTTTCGGATTTACATTAAAAATATAAGGGTAATTTTGACAACAAATATTCAGCCAAAACTCCACCCATCCAAAATACCCCGATTTGGAGGGGTGCAATATAAGGGGTTTGGAGGAGTTTTAATGGCTCCTCCAAACTCCTTCAAATAGCCCACTCCTCCAACCAAACAAGGGCCCACCCCTCCAAAACCCTCCACACCCCTTCAAAACCCTCCAACCAAACAAGGGCTTAAAGTACCCGAAAAGCTGAATCTGATACCAATTATCACGATCCACACCAACCTATTAGGATTTCATGTCTTTCCTAACGTGTCGTTTTGTGAGGTAAATTGATTGAAAATTTGTTGTCTTTTCATCTTCCTTTTCTTTTCTTTACTTTTAATTTTCTTCTAGTTTTCTTTTTTCTTGATTTATTTTTAGAATTAACAAGTTTTAGAAATCCTAATTGGTATTTTGTCGACTATTGAACTTTCTTGATATCAAAAAAATAGTGTTTTTCTTTTATTATTTTGATTTTGGCTGCTAAAGTTTTAGTTTATACTTTATGGACTTTGATTTTCCGTTTACAATGACAAATTTATTATTTTACCACATATATCTCACCACTATATCTTTGTAGTATGGAACAACCACCTCACCTATTAAGCTGCTCAAGTCCAACCTAGTAATGATTAATTTCCCATTAATGTACACATTCAAATAGAGCTCATTTTGTGACTTGCTAACAATATCACCAAAATGCATCCGAAGCATGTAATAAGATCCTGAATCAATTTTAAGTTGCCATGTGACATTAAAGTTTGGCTTCATTTTTTTGGCATCAGTCATCTCAATAAGATGCATAAACTGTTGGTGGTGCAATCAGCGGTGTTAATGTATCATCTCCGTGTCACAAACCACACTAACATGTAAGGTATTGTCTGTTTTAGCCCATTGGATTCTAGCCCAATGGGCCTCACAGTTTCTTCCACAAAAAGTGCCTCACAAATTCAAGTGGTGTGCACACTTATAGCCCAAGAACATTTCCAGTACATAGTCGATCTATGATTCAATGTTTATCCGCACAAAGGGATGACCGTGACATCCTCCCCTTCTTTAAAGAGGGTCCAAAGTCATTAGTGCACATCGTTAGTACCTGAAAAGCCGACTCTAATACCAAATATCACGTCCACACCAACCTATCAGGATTCCATGTCTTTCCTAGCATTTCGTTTTGTGAGGTAAATTGATTCAAAATCTGTTGTCTTTTCATCTTGTTTTCTTTTCTTTTCTTTTCTTTTAATCTTCTTTTATTTTGTTTTTTCTTGATTTATTTTTTAGAATCAACAAGTTTTAGAAATCCTAGTTGGTATTTTGTCGACTATTGAACTTTCTTGATAACAAAAAATCGTGTTTTTCTTTTATTATTTTGATTTTGGTTGCTGAAGTTTAATTATACTTTATGGACTTTGATTTTCCGTCTACAATGACTAATTTATTATTTTACAACGTAAATCTCAGGATTGATAGTCCATTGGTGAAGAGGGTAACATTCACCACTATATCTTTATAGTATGGAACAACCACCCCACCCGTTAAGCTGCTCAAGTCCAACTCAAAAATGATCATTTTCCCATTAATGTACACATTCAAATAGAGCTCATTTTGTGACTTGCTAACAATATCACCAAAATCCATCTAAAGCATGTAATAAGAGCCTGAATCAATTTTAAGTTTCCATGTGACATTAAAGTTTGGCTTCATTGTTTTTGCATCAATCATCTCAATAAGATGCATAAATTGTTGGTGGTGCAATCAGCGGTGTTAGTGTCTCATTCTCAGTGTCACATTCCACAATAACTTGTAAGGTATTGTCCGTTTTGACCAATTGGATTCTGGCCTAATGGGCCTCAAACTTTTATGCACAAGTGACCGGTCGTCAGCAATCATAAAAATAATATCCCAACAAACTCCTAACTAAGTAGATAGGGTAAGTAGGGGTTGATCCCACAGAGAAGGGTGCTAGACTTTATCCGAAAATTCAATCCTTAGAATCTCTCAAAACAAAACAGAAAGCAGAGGTTGAAAGAAAGCAATTAAACAGAAAGCAATTATACTAGGAAACAAAAGAAATAAATTAAATCTAAATCTATGGCAGATAAGAAAGAAAACAATAATTAAGGGCATACTTCTTCACCAATGGTAGAAAACAATCAAATTAATTATGGGTCCTCGATTTAAAAGATAAATTCAATATTAAATTCTTCATGATAACTGGTCTAGGGAAAACCCTAACATGCTATTTAGATAAGATTAGCCGTCAAGCCTTAAATTACCCCTTTCTCCTCCCAACTAATCAATTAGCCATCAAGCTTTAAAGATTTGCTAGGATTCAAAGCATTAATATCAACTTTTATGAGTTCTTTCACACATGCTTAATAAATAAAACCATACAACAACCGTTGTTGATCACTGGCATGCAAACCCAATTAACCTCGCCGGTGAGCGTGGTTAACTCACTACATATAATCAAACTCAGGCGTCAACCGTTGTTGTCTGATCTAGCCAACAATCTCTCAAATTACCTCTTTAGTGGCCACAATAAATCAATAAAAATCAAGATTGTAGAATTAAAACAGAGTTTAACATGCTATCTATCAAGAATAAAATACCAAATTATAAGAACAGAAATCTCACCATATTTAATTGATTGAATTCACCAAAGTATTCAGAAGTATTAAGAATTTAGCCCAAATCCATTAGAGGCTTAAGAATAGTTACAGAACTAGAAGGGGACGAAATTTCCTAGCAAAATATCTAGGTATGTCGCACTCCTCTATGGCTAGAGAGGGTGGCGGCACCCTTGATTAAAAAAACTAGATCTAAAGAAAAATAGATGAAGAGAAAATTATGTGTGTGTAGGTATGTAAAGTATATGATTTGTGTTATAGGAGGCTTATAAATACTTACAGAACTAGAAGGGGACGAAATTTTCTAGCAAAATACCTAGGTATGTCACACCCCTCTATGGCTAGAGAGGGTGGCGGCACCCTTGATTAAAAAAACTAGATCTAAAGAAAATGAAGAGAAAATTATGTGTGTCTAGGTATGTAAAGTATATGATTTGTGTTATAGGAGGTGGCTATTTATAGTGAAAATAATCCTATGTAATCCAATTCTAAGTAGAAAAGGAGTCTAGGACGTTTTAGGGTCTAACTTAGACTCTAAGTTAGATTAAAAGTCATCCTAGAACCAAAATCCTAGTCAAAATAGGATCCTGAAAAATCTTGAATTCGTGCAGGTACTTCGACGGCATTTTTGGACTTGAAAACGGCAGAACTGGGTCTTGGATTACAAAGGAAAGTTGTAGATCTCGGAGTTAGCTTTCCAACGAGTACTCATGGGCTTCAAACGGAGGTCTGAGTAGAAAGTTATGATTTTTCTACCAAAACTGTGCTGAATCCTAATCCTGTTAGGACTAGAAGCGGGAATAAGCGGAAATTGGATATCTCCTTGAATATAGGCGGCATTAATTGGGATTTTAACTCCAATTATGGCCTTATATGGGTTGAGTATCTTCCCATATAAAATATCCAAAATTCCAAAGCTTAAAGGCTTATCCATGGCTTGTCTTCAATCCTTCGCAATTAAAGCTCCAATCTTCAATTCTTGCTCTTGAAATAATTCTTCTTCAAGTCTTCAAATTATCTTCAAATGGTCTTCAAACACGAACTTCGATTCTCCAAATCTATGCTCAAAATTGTTTTGCTCAAATCTGTGTAAAAAGTCATCAAAATAGCTCCAAAAATAGTGAAAAATAACAAATTCTCATTTTCACATCACTTAAAGACTCAAAACACAAATATTATCAAAATAGCATATATTTAAGCATAAATAGATCCAAAAACATAGTAAAATAGCCATAAAAATAGGGTTGTTTTTAACTCGATCAACAAGGCGCCTCACAAGTTCAAGTGGTGTGCACATTTAAATCTTAAGACCAACTGTAGTATACAGTCGATGTGGCATTCAATACTCATCCCCTCAAAGGGATGATCGTAACATCCTAACCCACTTTAAATCGGGTCAATTATCGTCAGTGACACATTGCTAGTACCCCAAGAGACAGCTCTGATACCAAATATTACGGCCCAAACCAACCTATGAGGTATTGTGCACTTTGACCCATTGGATTCCACCTCACTAGTACTCATGGTTTTGTTTTACAAAAAGCGCCTTACAAGTTCAAATGGTGTGAACACTTGTATCATAAAACCAACTCTAATATACAGCTGATGTGAGATTCATGGTTCATCCACATAAGGGTATGACCGTGACATCTTCCCCAATTTAAAAGAGGGCCCACAGTCTTGAATGATATATTTTTAGTTAAGAAGAGCCAGCTCTGATACCAATGTCACGGTCCACACCAATTTATGAGGTAATGTCTGCTTTGCCCCGTTAGATTCCATGTTATTGCGCCTGTCAAGTTTAAGTGGTATGAACACTTATATCCTGAGACCAATTCTAGTACATAGCCGTCACATTTGGTATTAGTGACATGAATCTCACATTAACTGTGTACTAAAGTTAGTCCTGTGATATAAGTTGATGCGCCCAAGGCTTATCATAGAGGGAATGATGCATAAGGACTTATCATGGACTTGAAGATGACAATGGAGAGCAAGGAAAGCAGGTGCATGGGTTGCATGGAGGCATGGAGATGCATGGAGACCATGGAGATAACGATGGACTTGTTTCAAGACCAAACAAGGTGCCAATCGATCCATTATGCTTGCCTAATGGTCCAATGATAAGATCAATAGCAAAGAAGTTCAAGGATGCACTATTGGGCCTTGTTCGAAGTCATTTTGATGATATGAAGACCATTCAAGTTCAATTGAAGAGCTTTGATGATGATTTGAGCAAGAAAACACCAATCAATTACAAGTTCATCACTTTGCTTGGTATTGATTCTACATGGCCAGATTGACATCGTGGCATGAGCCCATTATCATTAGTTTGCTTTTTTGGGCTTAATTCTACCTTAGATTAGCTTATTTTTAAGTTTGGATGTTATTTGGGTTACGCCTTGTTTGACTAAGTCCAATCCTTGTTTAATTATGCTTTTATTTCCTTTTCCTAATTGAGCATAGGCTAGTTTTTCCCTAGCCCTTATGTTTGGACGAAAATTAGGTTTTATTTTCTAGATCTAGTCATTCCCTATGCCTATATAAAGGCACCAAACCCCTCTTTTGTATACAAGTTTATCAATAAAATAGAGTTTTCTTTTGAAAATTTAGCCTCTTTGTTCTAGTTAGAGCAAGCTTAGGGTTCTTCAATCTTGTAGAGTCCTAGCAAGCAATTAGATAGTGATTATCTAGTTGTGATTCTTGTGATCTTAGATTGTCAATTGCGGGTCTAATTGATCATCTAGTCCAACGAAAGAAGATCTAATCTTGGGAAGAGTATCAAGTCGACAAGATCTAGAGGTTGAAGTTGTCAAGTTGATCTTTGGAGGATTTTCAAGGATATATTTGAATCTAAAACAACTAGATTCGCATCAATTGGTATTCAGAGCATAGGTTATCATCTTCAATTGGTAAATCTATCCTTCTATTCATCATTCATCAACTTTTTCATCCATCAAACATCTCATCGCAAATCTCATCTTCTTTTTCCAAAACTGCAGAAACTTGTGAATTTTTTTCCGATTATTTATACCTCCAATTGCTTTGAAATTTTAGATTTGGAGTCCTCATACATTAGGGTTTAATCGAAAAATATCAAAAAAATAAAAAAAATTTCGCCCAGAAGCTTGTGATTTTTGTTCTTGATTCGTTCTTGGTCGGAAAGGGCTGAAAATTGAGGTTTAGTGTTTATTCATAGTGATCTTTCTGGGGAAAAAATTGAAAAATTAAAAAAAAAATCAATTTGAGTCATCGATTTTTTTAGGGGGGTGTTTTTAGGGTTCTTAGTTGTGTTTTTGAGCTAATTTTGTGCAATTAACCCTATTTGGAGTTCTTTGGTGAAATTGATTGTTTGTTTGAGTATCTTGGATTGCTTTTGCTGTGATTTAAGGATTAATTTGAAGAATTTCAGGTTTGGACCCTATTGGATTCAAGTGATATAAAATAGGATTTAAGTGGTACTAGGGTTCTTGATTGCTGAATTGGTTGAATTGTGTTGTTTGTGTTGTTTACTTGGATTTGTGCAGCAAGTTTGGGCGACATAAGGAGGCTGGAAATTGGTTTGGTTTGATCACTCTTTTCTTTTGATTCACATAAGTTTTTGCTCCTAATTGTTTATTCCTCAAGTAGGTCACGAGAAGAAAGAAGTTACTCTTACAAGTTGCTCTTATTAGGCCTATTGAAGCTAAATTGAGGTAAAAGGCAAAATTGTGTGAGATCATCAAGAGAGATAGTGGGCGGCCAACCCATAGGATTGTGTGCAAACACGAGAGCACAACAAGGTATACACACACACACACACTTGTGAGGAATTTTTATTACTAATCTTTTTTTGTGTAGGTACAATGGGAGATAAACAAGAGGGCAAAATCAAGCCAATGACTTGGCTACAATGATGCAAACTCTTATTCAAAGAATGGATACCATGATTGATAAACAAGTAAAGAAGAGCTATCCCTACAAGGAAGGTGAAAGGGTGCCATTCAAGGAGAAGGAGAGTGAGAAAAAGGAGTTTGTAAGTCCCAAAAAGTAAGGGTGCTACAAGTTCATCATCTAAGACTTACATTGAGTGTAGTAAAGAAGAAGATTTCAACTTAGGTACTAGTGGGAATGAAGATGATGAAGGGGACGATGATGAGGCTGCAATTGATGATGGTGATGAGTTAGTTCCACTTAGTTTGGTAGCTAGTAGAACTTTGAGTGCCTATGTTAAAGGGGATGTTCAAAATCAGAGGGAGAATCTATTTCACACTAGATGTTATGCGAATGGTAAACCAAGTAGTGTGATTATAGATGGAGAGAGTTGTAAGAACATAGTTAGTGATTATTTGGTGAAAGAGTTACAACTATCTACTTCTAAACATCCTAAACCCTATAGCTTAGGTTGGTTCAATGATAGAAAGGAGATTAGGGTTAACAAACAAGTTTTGGTTACTCTTTCTTTGGGCAGGTACAAAGAGGATGTCCTGTGCGATATCTTGCCAATGCGAGCTTGTCATGTTTTGCTTGGGAGGCCTTGGCAATATGACAACAAGGTGAAACATGATGGTGAGACAAACAAGTACTCTTTTAAGTGTAGTAAGATTCCAGTTACTTTAGTTCCTTTATCCCCTCAAGAAGCTTTAAGAGATCAATTGAAATTGAGGGATGATTTTGCTAAATTGGATGCTGAATTTAGGGCTAAAGAAAAGGGTAACACCGATTCTAAAATTGTTGATTGTTTTGATGATAAAACAGCCTTATTTTCAAAGAGTAATTCCGAACCTAATTTGAGTGTTGTTTGCAATGACACTAAATCTGTTTTGAGTGTTGTTAGTGATGATAAAACAGTCTTGTTAGATGAAAAAAATTCTGTTTTGGTTGATCATAGCATTGAAAATAATTTTGTTTTGGGGGAAAAGAAAGATAGTTCAAAGAAAGTTGTTAAAGAGTGTATGTTAGCTACTAAGAGTGAGATTAAGACTGCTTTGCATGAGAATTCTGTTTTGATCTTACCTTTGATTCGAAATACACTAATGGGTACTAACAACTTGGTTGAAGATATTCCAAGCAAAAATTGTGTTTCTTTTGAGTGATTTTGTAGGAATTGGAGTAGTTTTGATACAAAAATGGAAGCTTGTAGTGGAAAATTCCACCCATTAGAGAAAATTCCTAGTGGAATTCCACCCATTAGAGAGGTTGAACTCCATCCATATGGTGTGCGATACGAGTTCATTGAGAGCTTTCCATATGTGGTGCGATATAAGCAAGATTTGAGGACAAAACTTCTTCAAGGGGGAGGGAATGATGCGCCCAAGGCTTATCATGGAGGGAATGATGCGCCAAGGACTTATCATGAACTTGAAGATGAGAATGGAGAGCAAGGAAAGCATTTGCATGGGCTGCATGGAGGCATGGAGATGCATGGAGACCATGGAGATAACGATAGACTTGTTTCAAGACCAAAGAAGGTGTCAATCGATCCATTATGCTTGCCTAATGGTCCAATGACAAGATCAAGAGCTAAGAAGTTCAAGGATGCACTATTGGGCCTTGTTCGAAGTCATCTTGATGATATGAAGACCATTCAAGTCCAATTGAAGAGCTTTGATGATGATTTGAGCAAGAAAACACCAATCAATTACAAGTTCTTCACTTTGCTTGGTATTGATTCTACATGGCCGGATTGACATCGTGGCATGAGCCCATTATCATTAGTTTGCTTTGTTTGGGCTTAATTCTGTCTTAGATTAGCTTATTTTTAAGTTTGGATGTTATCTGGGTTGGGCCTTGTTTGACTAAGTCCAATCCTTGTTTAATTATGTTTTTATTTCCTTTTCCTAGTTGGGCTTGGACTAGTTTTTCCCTAGTCCTTATGTTTGGACGAAAATTAGGTTTTATTTTCTAGATCTAGTCATCCTCTATGCCTATATAAAGGCACCAAACCCCTCTTTTGTATACAAGTTAAGTTTATCAATAAAAGAGAGTTTTCTTTTGAAAATTTAGCTTCTTTGTTCTAGTTTGAGCAAGCTTAGGGTTCTTCAATCTTGTAGAGTCCTAGCAAGCAATTAGATAGTGATTATCTAGTTGTGATTCTTGTGATCTTAGGTTGTCAATTGCGGGTCTAATTGATCATCTAGTCCAACGAAAGAAGATCTAATCTTGGGCAGAGTATCAAGTCGACAAGATCTAGAAGTTAAAGTTGTCAAGTTGATCTTTGGAGGATTTTCAAGGATAGATTTGAATCTAAAACAACTAGATTCGCATCATAAGTGATCACACCACTTGAACTTGTGAGACACCTTTCGTGGACAAAACCGTTAGGCTAGAATCCAACGCGACAAAACAGACAATACCTCATAGTTTGGTGTGGATCGTGACACTCAGGATATTTGGTAGCGGTAGTGGAAGTAGAGAAACTCTTGTCTAATTTTTTTGTCTTGAAGGTAATAAGTGTCAGGATTCCATGTCCTTCCAAGCATGTCATTTTGCGAGGTAAAATGATTCAAAATCTGTTGTTTTTTCATCTTGTATTGTTTTCTTTTCTTTCTTTTTTTTTTAATTTACTTTTAGTTATGTTCTTGTTTTTTCTTCATTTATTTTTTTTAGAATAGACAAGTTTTAGAAATCCTAATTGTTTTTTTTTCAATTATTCAACTTTCTTGATAACAAAAAATCGGGTTTTTCTTCGATTATTTTGATTTTGGCTGCTCTAATTTTTAGTCTATACTTTATGGAATTGGACCGTCTACAATGACAAATTTCTTATTTTACCACTTATATCTCAGGGTTGTTAAGTTTTTGTGGGTAAATTTTATTACTTTCAAGGTACAACTTGGTCTGACAATTTTGTTTTATCGGAAAACATGGGACTTCATCTTTCAAGTATTGCTTAATTTTTGTTCTTTATTTATCTTCACCAATCTTTATGTTTCAAAATAATTTTTGGATAGATGTTTGATTTTCTCTGATCTTTGAAATTTCAAAAACTTATTTATTATCTTATGATTTTGATCAGAGCATATGACCAAAATGGATACCTTCTTGTTTGGTGCAAATTAGAGGCACATGATGCATTCCTATTACATTGCGAAAGGTGTAATGATGCAGACAAAAGTGATACGGTGCATTCCTATTACGTAGGGAAAGATGTAATGGTGCAAATAAATATATATAATGTTTTACTTGGTATTCCAATTGTGTAGCATAGTCACAATGATGTTATCGTGTAAAACATGCCTTGGCATTGCATTAATATGTAAAACATATCAATTTTTGATTACTTATTTTAGTCAAGTATAAACAGGGGCGGAACCAGAAAATTTTCTTTGGGGGGGGCCGACCCGTGTATATATATACATCATATTTCAATAATGAATTGAATCGTCATGAATTGAACCGTCACCAATTTAATAAGTAATAATACTATAAATAAAGTAATATATTGAAATCAATTAAAGAAAACTTGACTCATTTATATATAAAGGGAGCTAATATCAAGGGGCCAAATTCAAAAAATTTAGACAAATTCAAAAAGAAAAGGGCCAATTAGAAAACAAAAAATATGGGGGGGGCAAAACAAGATTTTTCCGCTTTATTTGGTTGAAAAAATGCACCTAAAACCAAAGTTTTCATTGGCCAAGGGGGGGCC
>AWUE01015612.1:0-32714 GCA_001974825.2 Corchorus olitorius | reverse complement strand
AGGATTTCCACCGTCGAAAACGAATCCAAGCCAAATCGGCAAAAAACAAATTAGATCAAAGGTTGTTGCTTTACCTTCTCGCAAGAAGCTGGGGTTTTCAGATGTCGAACCTCTAGTTCCTGTCGACTGGAATGATGAACTCATCAGTGGCAATGACTCCTTCTGGGTAAATTTAAATGAATATAAGAAACACGATGCTGCTCCAGAGCAATATGTGTATAAGTATATTCGGACCGAGGGTAAAGGTCCTGAAAAAAGACATCATATCCTTGCCAAGACCATTCTGAAACTTTGTTTTGAACATGGAGAATTTTCTTTGTCTCGTCTCAAATTCGGCCGCGCTTTTGAAATTAAGGGATGGGAGGAATGGGCTAATTTGATATTAAAGACTCCTGCTTACGAAAGCCATCTTACAAACGCTGGAATCATTGATGTTGTGAGAGTAACCACGAAGCTTCCTATTTTGAATTTTAAAGAATTCAATGCTGACATGTGGCGAGCAGTACTTGCTAGATGGAGTAGCCAGAGTCACACGATGATGATTTCCTGGGGGGAAATTACCTTCACTCTTGAGGATGTAAGTATATTGCTACACCTTCCCATACTAGGCGATCGCAGTCCTTTGGCTTTTAATGATGTCGGTGTTGGCTCTCTGGATCTTGAACTTAGTGATGAAGAGAAAGTAATTCAAAAGCAATTTTGTACACTATTGCGGCAGAAAGGTAGGCCTGTGAGACTCAACGCATGGTGCAAGTTGTTTCGGGATGAGAATGCTCCTGCTGATGAATTTGTAGGTTTTCTTCTACTATGGTTGGCCAGGTATATATATATATATATATATATATATATATTTTACTATATATATATTATTAGTTTTTTTTAAAATACATGTGTTGATTGATGTTGTAATTGACTAGGTATGTGCTTCTTGGGGCTCCTGAAGATAGTATCTCTCCAACGCTCATCCCTCTTGCTATAAAGCTCTCCAAGGGGACGCGTTTTCCATTGGGACCGCTATATCTTGGCTCATTATACAGGAGACTTGATTTGATCCATAAGAAGAACAGACTTTCAATGGGAAGATTTAAACTATCATCGACTGTAGATGTTACCTTCATTCAGATGTGTATCGGTTTCCAAGATGCGCGCCTCGTCCCAACATATATGATGCTTCTTTGTTTTCCTACAATTATAGAGCGTGGGCATGGTATAAATGGCAGTTGAATAATACTTCAATATTCGAAGTCATGGATAAGCATAATGAGTTCTGCACCAGACCCTATGTACGCCCTTTAGGTGGTTTCGGCTCTCCAGATGAGTATTACTCTGAAACAGGAGAGGGTCAAGCACATGAAAACTTCCGCCAATGGGCATATAAATGTGAGCTACCTGCTGTCATCGAAACCACAAAAGCTGCAAAAACTGTTGTATACAGTGTAGAGAGGTAACTCCCCTATAGAGTATCACGACAATTTGGCTTTGATCAAGGGGCGCCACCTATGCCTCGGCCTTGCAGTAATGTGAGAACTTGTATCATCTCTTATTTACGGCCCCCAAAAGATCTTCTTGCAATGCCTATCCTTGCACTCTCGCGGCAAGGCTATTATAGCAATGGGTGGACCGCTTTCTATGGCGAGTGCACAAGTTGTTGGCAACTTATTCCGAACTTGATCCTTCTTTGAGAAAAACTGTGAAGTTAAAGAATGTGTTGATGACGGAAAATATCTCCTTGCGCAATTTTACCAACAAAGATAAGAAAGAGGTATGTATTTTATATAACATATATGTGTATATATATATTTTTCTGATGTGTCATCTATCTCTCATTTTGTTTTAGATTGTTTCTGCTGCTGCTTGTGAAGATACCATTAACAATGCGTCTGAGATGTCTGATAGTGACTCTTGCAACGGTGATGTTTACGGTGATGAAGAAACATCGACTGATGTAGAAGCCATTCATGATGATGATAACCGTGAAGAGGATCATGTCATGGAAGTTACTATCGACAATGTTGAAGAGGTCATGGAAGTTGCTACCGACCATGTTGAAGAGGTTGCTGATGATGACTATACTGATATTGTTGATTACGAGTAGCGATGGAGATAGCGCATCTAATCACGTAAGTTTTTTTTTTTTTTCTTAAATGCATGTGTATTAACATATAAAATTACCAATGGCAGCAGCTGAATGATAATGCTCATACAAGATCTTCCTCCCCAGTAAGAGGGAACCTGAAGGATGATGGTACCCCTCTTACTCCTTGTTCCGGGTTTGATCTCACTACTGATAACGGGATTTTGGACTCCACATCCCCTACTTCTGCTCCTCGCGCCACTACTTCTCTTATTTCTGCTCCTCGCGCCACTACTTCTTCAAGTGAACATGATACCGATGTAGCTACCTCCTTAGGTACTTCACCACCTGCTTTGGGAGTCTCTCTTACCGCTGATAGTACTGAAAATGCTGCATTGAGAGTTCTTCCTTCAGTTCTTGGTACTATTCCTGCTAGAGTTCTTCCTTCCAGTTCTTGGTACCGCTTCTGCTATTAGTACTTTCTCTTCCCCATCGTCGAAAACATTTGGAACCGTTGTGACCTATCCTAGCATGCCTCCTCCTGCTACTTTTCCTTCCCCATCACCAACATTTGGTACTAGCATGCCTCCTCTTGCTGCTTTTCCTTCCCCATCACCAACATCTGGTACTAGCATGCCTCTCCCAATTACACAGAGGACCATGGATAATGGTAATTCCAGCTTTGCTAAATTTGCCCCTGGGAAAGTGAATTTTCATGGTTTTGAGGTATCGGCCCAGTATATTGCTCCGTTGGAAGATACTTATGCAAAAGGAGGAGAATTTTGGAGCTCTAGTCGATTAAAATCAATAAGAACTGGGATGTTCTTGGAGGATATCGCAGCGACATTATTGATGGCTAAAACACCTCAAACTCTTACTAGAAAAGAATTGACATCAATGTTGGATACTTTCGAAGATGTGGAACAAATGGGGTTCAAGCTTGACTTTCTGAAAGAGTTGATGGGGAGACTAAAAAATGTTATTGCAGCATTGGAGCCTAATTCCGAGAAAGAGCTTGCTGACATAGGAGTTGAGATGGCAGAGCTTGTGTCAGAAGAGCAAAAGTTGCAACAAGGTCTGGAGAAAATAACCAAACGCAGGGTGGAACAGCAACAATGTCAGAAGGTTTTGGAGACTGCACAAGACTCCATTCGTGCTTTCAAGGAGGGTGGCCCTCTTTTCTGATTTTTTTTTTCGTATATGAACCCCCCCCCCCCGTTGTTTTTTTTAGAACTGCTCTCTTCCATATTTCGTCTTCATTGTAAGCACATGGTCTTTTTCTCATAATATATAGAACTTTGCGTTATATGTGTTGCGCCTCTCTTTTTTTTACACAAATACCATATCGCAAATACCACATCGCAAATACCATATCGCGAATACCACATCGCGAACACCACATGTCATTGAGGTCGAAGTCGCGAATACCATATTGCGAGTACCACATGCCATATTCCTTGTTTGTTTTAATTTTATTATATATTTTTTTTACGGACTAATTATAACTCTGGTAGAAGAGTGAAATTCAATACCACATTGCGTAAACGCCATATGCCTCTAGCGTCGCGAATATCATACCATATCGCTAGTACCATGCCGCGAGTACCATGCCTTTAGCGTTGCGAATACCACACCACATTGCGAGTACCATGCCTTTAGCGTCGAATACCATACCATATGCCATCATTGTGTAAACGCCACATGCCTCTAGCGTTCGCGAATATCATACCATATCGCGAGTACCATGCCGCGAGTACCATGCCTTTAGCATCGAATACCATACCATATGCCATCTCCCTTGTATTCTTTCTTATATCGGCCAAACCATGTTGTAAGAGTGAAATATCACATAGCAAATACCACATGCCACTTTACATGTCGTGTTGTTGTTGGAAGAAGGAATACTATATTATAGCAAATACCACATCGCGAATGCCACATGCCTCTGACATTGCGAATACCATATTGCAAACACCATATGCCTTGAACTTATATGGGAAAAAGTGATGATTTTGTGTGTACCATATTGCAAATACCGAATGAAATGGGGTGATAGTTGCACATACCATATGCAAAGAGACTTGAAGGAGGTGGTACTTCGTCGATACCATATATATATATATATGCACAAAACTCCAATGTTGAAAGGAAAGAGATACTTGAAGTATGCCATATGCAAAAGACTTTATGTCAGAAGGAGGTGGTATTCGCGAGCACCATATGCAAAGGGAAGAGAAACGTCGTCTTCAATGTCTTCTATTCTGAAAGCAAGTATTGGTAATACCTTTCATGATAAAATATATAAATAATCTCTTTATTTTAATCATGGCTATGGAGAATTATACTTCTTGAGGTGCAACCCAAGTCTAAAGTGCAATACTTAGTAGGTATTTCCTGAGATGCGACTAAAGCTCTAAGGTGCAACACTCCTTACAATTTTAAAACAATATTTTCTTGAGGTGCGACCCAAGTTTAAAGTGCAACACTTAGGAAGTGCTCCCTAAGATGCAACTAAAACTCTAAGGTGCAACACTCTTTGCAATTTTTTTTTTATCTCCAGAAAAGACATGTATGGCAACGTATGCCATATTGAATTGTGTATCAAATAAGAAAATTGAGACAATCTTGGTGAATATGTGGTTGAATTTTATTAAGATAAAATGAAAAATACAATGGATAATTGTGAAAACTCGTAGAACATGATTCAAATGGGATAAGAAGGTGTGAATTCATAGAATATGATTCAAATGGGATAAAATGGTGTAACAAGGGAAATCGAAGTAAAATTAAGGAAATAAGAGAAGCTTCATACATGATACTTCTTGATGTATTGGAAATTGATGGGAGAAGTGATGGCGTTGTTGTTTCCTGGATTCATCAATGTGTAGTAGCCACTATCATGCACTTCGTGAACTATGTAAGGACCTTCCCACTTGGGACTGAATTTATCGGGAGCGGATATTCCCCTTCTTACATGTTCTGCAGCACGTAGTACTAGTTTTCCAACCTCAAAATTTCTTCTCCGTACCAATTTGTCGTATGCCCTACACACTCTCCGTTGATACCCAATCAAATTCGTATGGGCTATATCTCTCTTTTCCTCCACTGCTTCCAACTCCAAACTTCTCACCTGCTCATGAGTAAGTCCAGCATCTAGAGCCATCCTTGCTGAAGGAACAAGTATTTCCGATGGGACAACAGACTCCGTCCCATATACTAAAGAAAATGGCGTTGCTCTTGTAGGTCCTCGTTTGGAAGTCTTGTAAGCCCATAACGCGACAGGTAATGCTCTATGCCAAAGTTTTGGATCATCATGGACCATCTTACTAAGTACTCTAAGCAGAGTCTTATTAGTAGCTTCTGCTTGTCCATTGCCTTGAGGATAATATGGTGCTGACTTCACATGGTCTACATCGTAGAGAGCCAACAACTTTCTCACATGTGAATTGATGAAAGGAGTTCCATTGTCGGAAATAATACGCCTAGGAATGCCGAATCTACATATGATGTTTTCCTTAATGAAATTTGTCACAGCCGACCATGTTGCTTTCTTCAAGGGAATTGCGTCCACCCATTTCGTGAAGCACTCCGTTGCAGCTAAAATCCATTTGTAACCTCCAGAAGGTGGACTAATGGGTCCAATTAAATCAAACGCCCATGTATGAAAGGGCCATGGAGTTGTAACACTATGAAGTTCTACTGTTGGGGCGTGGATGACATTCCCATATATTTGGCATGGGTGACACCTTCTAGCATGATTTAATGCATCTGTCTCCATAGTTGGCCAATAGTATCCCAAATCCAACAACTTCTTGTACAACCTAAGTCCTCATTCATGCTCTCCACTCGCTCCTCCATGTACATCCTCCAACAAAGTATTCACATCAGCAGGTGAAACACACTTAAGAGGCACTACCGCAAATAAAGTTCGGAACAGCTCATTGCCTTTGAGAAAGCAACGTTCAGATCGCCTTTTTATCCTCCTTGCATCTTGATAATTTGTTGGCAATACTCCATTTTGAAGGAAATCAATATGTGGTCGACGCCAATCTCCTACTTCCTACAAAATGACATTCGTGAACATCAGGAGGTTCAGAACATTTAGCACATAGGCTTTGCACGTGACTGGCATCTTTCATCATGGTCGGCCAATAATATCCTGCTCTTTGCAATCTTCTATACAAGGGTGGCCCTTCCTGTCCACACCAATGTCGATGTGCTGCTTTCAGCCTGTTATTTGCTTCTTTACTAGACACACATCTTGCCAACACTTCGTTTGCTCCCCTATGATACAAAGTGTCGTTAATTAAAACATATTTTTTAAGAGAAGGGAGCAAAATGGAATTTGCATCACCAAGCTGTTGGATGATAGGTTCACGCCAGTCTCCTTCTTCCTCGCCTTTTGGAGTCTCCATCCATAAAGCATGTGGTGAAGGGATCGACCATCGTTTCACCGTCAATGGTATTGTTTGCTCTCCATCTGGCATATTAATCTTGGAAGCTAGAGTAGCTAAGGCATCTGCGTACCTGTTGGAAGATCTGGGACTATGCTCGCATCTCACCGACTGGAACTTGTCTATGAAAGAACGTACCCAATCTCGATATAGTGCTAATGTTGGCTCTTTCAATGAAAATTCACCATTTGTTTGTTTCACCACTAGGTTGGAATCTCCAATAATACACAACTCATCTACACCAATAACTTTTGCAGTATGCAATCCCAACACCAGAGCCTCATATTCAGCTTGGTTATTGGTGCAAGGGAAATCCAACTTAAATGCCAAAGACAAAACCTCCTCGTGTTTACGTTGTGCCTCTGGTGGAATTAAAACAATTCCTGTGCCACCTCCACTGGCGGTGGAAGACCCATCAAAGAATAGCTGCCATTCTCCACAAGGTGGCTCTACATGACATACTTCAGTATGTACTTCTCCTGGAAGGGCGTTTGGCAGAATTTCTTCATGGAGTGATTTCATAGGAAAATACACCAACAAATCAGATAATGCTTGAGACTTCACTGCCTTGGGTTGCATGATGGAAATATCAAATTCCGCCAACATCAACAACCATCTTGAAGCTCGTCCTGCCATGGCTGGTTTAGACAACAAGTACTTGATTGGATCTGACCTAGTGATCACTATAAGCTTATGCGCAAGTAGATAGTGACGGAGCTTCCGTGTAACATGAACAAGTGACAAACAATGTTTCTCCATAGGCGAGTAATTCAACTCACTGTCGTGCAAGCATCTACTTAAGTAGTAAACAGACTTTTCCATACCCTCCACCTCCTGCACCAACAATCCTCCTATCGACTCATTAGTAGAAGTCAAATACAACATCATTGGTTGTCCCTTGACAGGAGGTGTCATGGTAGGTGGAGCAGTCAAAATATCTTTCACTTTTTCAAAGGCTTTCTGTTGCAAATCTCCCCACGTGAAAGTAACTCCCTTCTTCAACAAACTTTGAAATGGAGCTACGACTTCTCCAAGTGCTGGAATGAAACGCCTAATATATGACACCTTCCCCAATAGGCTTTTCAATTGCTTCTGACATGTAGGAGGCATCATCTCCTTTATCGCCTTCACCTTTGCTGGATCAACATCAATTCCTTTTCGATGGACTACGAACCCAAGGAATTTACCTAACGTCACTCCAAAAGCACACTTTAAAGGGTTCATACGGAGATTATATTTTCTACAACGTTCAAACACCTTTCTCAAGTCAGTGAGATGATTGGCAGCTTTTTTGGACTTCACCACAATGTCATCTACATAGTCTTCCACGCATTCATGCAACATGTCATGGAAAATGGCAGTCATAGCACGTTGATAGGTGGCACCTGCATTTTTCAATCCAAAAGGCATTACAGTGTAGTAAAAATTACCAATGTGTTCGAAATGCTGTTTTCTCTGCATCTTCCTACGCCATCTTAATTTGGTTATACCCACTAAATCCATCCATGAAAGAAAACATCTCATGACCAGCTGTAGCATCTACCAGAGTATCAATATTTGGCAATGGAAAATCATCCTTCGGGCATGCTTTATTGAGATCTCTGAAGTCAACACAAACCCTTATTGCTCCATTTTTCTTCTTTACCGGAACAACATTTGTCAACCATGTAGGATGGTGAATAGGCTTGATGAAGCCTACACGAAGCAACTTGTCTATTTCCTCCTTGATCTTCGTTTCTATTTCTGGCCTGAAAAACATGCTGACTGTTTTATAGGTTTGCTTCCAGGAGCTATATGAAACTCATTCGTTACCAAGTTAGTATCCAAAGCTGGCATCTGCTCATAAGACCATGCAAATACGTCCTCAAACTCCTTCAATAATCTTATCAACGCACTTTTCTGCTCTGTAGAGAGGTTCTTACTTAAAAGTAAAGGTTTAGGTGTCCCTCCATCATCAGCTATGTTCAACTCTTCCAATTCATCTTCTTGTGGCTTCGGCTTGTCTTGGAATGTTTCTAGGGCAGGAGTTATTTCTTCCGACGGCTCAACATTGAAACAAAATGAACTCTCCTTCTCTCCATCAGGAGGTTCTTTCACGGGGTGGAGGAGAGAAGCATCCTCACACCCCGTGTCCCTACATAAATAATAAACTATCTTTCCATCAGGTCTGGTGTAGGAAGTGACATCAGCGGCCTTGCTTCCTCCAGCATGTCCACGTCTCCTTTTACCACCTCTCCTTGTGCGTTTGACATTGCACTGGGATGTTCCATCATAATCGCTCCATGGTGGTAATGGTACTCCAATGGGTCTTGCAAGTGCTCCTTCGCCATCATCAGCTAATTCATCAAAGAATGAAGCTTCGGCGTACCTCACTTCGTTTTGCTCAAATGGAGCCTTAGTTGCTGGAATAAAAACTTCTTTGTCGTTCCAATATCCCTTTATACATTGATGTAAAGTAGATGCGATCAAGTAATGAGCATGCAACCACTTCCTTCCTACCAGCACATGGTATGCGACATCTGCATCCAATACATGGAAACGTGTTTGCTCCTGTATGTTTCCAATTTTAAAATTTACAGTAACATAACCAAGAGTACGAGTCCCTTTGTTATCAAAAGCATTGATGATCATAGGATGGCGTAAATTCTTATGATCAATTCCAAGAGCTTTAAGTGTTGTCAGCGGCATCAAATTCAATCCGGACCCATCATCAATAAATGTTCTTCGAATATAAACTCCATTGATGTTACTTTCCACGTAAAGTGGCTTATTATGATTAGGATGTGGCGTACACACATCTGCCTCCGTAAAGACAATAGCCTTTCTATACGTACTTGCCACCCTTCGCATCCTGGAATCAACCATGCCTCCTTCACCATGATACTTGTTAGCCACTTGTACTAATGCCTCAGCTGCCTCCTTTCTTGCGTCACCACAAAAACCCAACATGTCGAAAAAGTGTCGTACATTTGGAGTTTTCAACAAGGATGAGGCTATGGTGGAGGTCATCACGGCAGCTACATGGGCATCATAGGCATTTTCATCCTCATGCTGCTCATCTCGAAGAGAATGGATCACTGCGCAAGCTCCTCCTCCATGATTAGGCAATGGGTTAACTTGTACTATACCATTCCCACTAATTACCAACTCTCCTTTTCGCACTCTGCTCTGAATCAACCTCCTCATGCTCCAACATTCAGCAAAAGGATGACCCACAATGCGATGATAATCGTAGTATTTAGGATCAGTTTTCTCTTGACCAGTGGGAATGCGTGAGACAAATGGTAAACTGATTTGTCCATCCCGAATCCATTCTTGAAGGAGAGCACGCACCTTCTCCACCAACACCGCGAAAGGTGGTGCATCATCCCCCCCTACGGAAATCTGTCTTGGGACGCTTCTGAAATCTATCATTTCTGGGTCTATCATCATTTCGCTTTTGGAATTGGACAGCATGTACTGACGGTGTATGCCTTCTTGCATACCTACTTTCCTTCTACCTTTGAATAGAGGAATTAGTCCTACGTGCTGCTTCCACCAAGGCAGCGAAAATGTAAAGAGGTAGATTCTCCAGATGCACTCGGTATTCGTCAAACATACCCTGAATGCACACCTTTACAAGCTCCTTCTCATTGTGAGCATCATGCACATCTAACACCCTCTCGCGGAAGCGCTGAATGTACTCCATCAAATCTTCACCGGATTTCTGATGCTCTCTCCCCAGATCGATGAGAGTTAACTTCTCCTGAGTAGGAAAGAACTTTTCTCCAAACTGGGTACACATTTGGCTCCATGATTCGATAGATCCAGGTATCAAGTTCACATACCACGTATATGCCTTGCCGGTAAGTGATTTAGAAAACTCCTTCAACTTCAAATCATCATCCAAACCTGCAACACCCAACGTCTCAACAAACTTCATCACATGCTCCCTAGCATCTCCTGACTTCCCATCAAACAGTTTGAATTTAGGGCTAGCATAGTCTTTAGGGTAGGGTTTAGCAGCAATCCTCGGTGCGTATGGGAACTTGAGATCAAATTCCGAAAAATTCAGCATCTTATTCTTTTGCTCCAAAAGACGTTGAAGCTGATCTTTGGTAACATAGGTGGTATCAGCAGAGACTGAGGTTGTGTCGTCCTTCACGCCGGTAGTGTTGTTCAAGGTTGGAGTAGTGGTGTCGACGGCGCCATTATTTGTCTCAGATGCAGCTGGCACTTCCAGTGCTTTGCCATTGTCACCGTTCACACCCTTCGCCAACTGAACGAATCTTTCCTCTATGGCAACCATGCGCTCATTAGTCCTCTCATCGAACGCCTTGGTCCTTTCATCAAAGGCTGCCATTATCTTCGACATCATGTCTTGCAGATATGCAAGTACCTCAGATCCGTTTCCGCTGCTACTCATGTCGTTCACCGTCGTCTGAACTTTACGATTACTCTTTTGTGATCGCTCCTTCCTAGTGGAGTCGCCAAAATGTTGATAGGTTCTTTTGTTGCGGTGGAGGAGACGTCGCAAACAGAGTAAAGGGATATGTAGGAGGCGGCGGAGAGGAAGACCGGAGCAGATCTTAGTGAGAGTGTGGTGGTGGCAGGTGGTATGTAGGCTTTTTACGGTGATTTGATGTGAGCAGAGTTTTAGGGTCAGTTCTCTTGAGAGCAAAAAGTCCTTTTCAATGGTCTTGTCTCCGCTATTTATAGTGGAGAGGTTTAGAAGCAAAGAACATCCGTGTAATAATTAAGAAATCCCGTAATTAAGGTACACGTGATATGAAGTAATGGTTGACTGCCATAATTTACGGTGGAATTGATTTACGATGTCAATCAGAGATTTCAGTAAATAGGTGCAACTGAGTGATTTACGGCGGGATTTGATTTAAGATGTCAATCCCATGAATCATGGTAAGAAGGAGGTAATCAAGGAGGATATGTCTAAAAAAAATGGTTTATCACTCTCACGTGAGAAAAGGTTGGGATTTTATCCCCAACTACCTCCTAGTCTCAGCCTCCAAGCCAAACTCTCCGACATATCCCAAAGGTGGAGTTGACATGGGACCCTGCCATATCCAGTGTCAACCCCATCGTATCCGCAATTACTAGTGCGCTGCACGTAACTGCTAAAAAACAGTGTCAACAATTATAAATTTTTCAATATTTTCATTTCAAATGCATATACATAAGGAATTCTTGGCTGATTAGGGGGGCCATGGCCCCTGCTGCCCCCCCTCCAATTCTGCTACTGGTAGATACCATCTTGGCTTCATAGATCTTCTAGATTTGTTAAAAATGTAGATAATAGACATATGTCTACATGGATCAATGATTCTCTCATTTAAGTTTGTTGCATTTGATACTAACTGAAAGATGTTTTATTGTTCGTTGAAAGTCCAAGTCATTTTTTCTTTTCTCTTTTTTTTGGGGGGGTGGGGGGAGTCCAAGTCAATTCAAGACTTTTTTTGTATGTTTTTTGAAGAGATCATACCTAAATTTGGAGTGCAAATAAAATGTTGGTGAGTTTGGTAGGAAGAAAGTTGGAGTGCAAATAAAATGTTGGTGCGTTTGGTAGGAAGAAAGGAAAGGGGTGAGGAAGGAAATTTGCTCAATTCAATGGGTCTGATGCACGCGGAGTCCAAGTCAATTCGAGACTTTTTATGTATGTTTTTTGAAGAGATCATACCTAAATTTGGAGTCCAAATAAAATGTTGGTGCGTTTGGTAGGAAGAAAGGAAAGGGATGAGGAAGGAAATTTGCTTAATTCAATGGGTCGATGCACAATCATACATGCTACTTTGTAGCTCCACCCTTAGATTGATGAAATTTCTTTCCTTACCCTTTTCCTTCCTACTTACCAAACGGACACTAGAAAAGTTCAGTCAATTATTCAAGTTACTGAAATCAGCAGAATCGGTGTCAGAAACTCCACCTTCTTCCTACTATTAAACAAGTACTGTCCTTCATCAGAAGCAATCAGGATTAGTATGGAAAAACCTGATGGAGAGCTTAATGACATTCAGTTGTGCAAAAAAGATAACATCAAGGGTATTTATTTGATATTTTGCAGAGTTAGTGACGAATTGCTCAAACAATTTGCTCGTTGTTTCCCCAAGTTGAACGTTTTTAGTTTTACAAGCAGAGGCATTCAAGTTATTATGGAGAGTTGCGAGTTTATGACAAAATCTGCCATCAGGACATCATTCCTTGGGATCACTAACAAGGCGTTTGAGGTAGGGAACCAGAACTGAATTTGGAGGATTTGATACTAACAGATTCAGACATAGATGATGAAGGGCTTGCTGCAATTGCCAAAAAAATGTCGGAGGTTGATGCCATTGGATTTGTGTCATTGCATCAGCATTGTCCAAGGCATCAAAACTTTGACATTTTCAAGTCTTTATGAGCATTATGTTGTAAATTGTGATGATTTGTTGGAATGGATGCTATCTAAATCTAATGGCTTCTTAGCTTCTTTGAAGAAAATCAAAGCATTCTTCCTTCGTAGGCTTATCTCTTTGGCGGACCGAGACAGCGCAACGAATTCTTACGCCATGGTTGTTTGCTTCTCCAGAGGAGAAACCGTTTTTTAAATTTCAATTCCTTTTTGTTTTGTTTTTTTTTTTAATTGCAAAGAGATTCATATGTTTGTTTCACATTTTCTGACCGGAAATTTTTGAAAGCTCAGTTTGTATTAGTACTCGGATTTCAAAGCATGAGTAGATTATTTAGGCCTGTTGTTGAATATCCAACCAGGATGCAACTATATGAAATGATATGGAATAAACCCATAACCTACATTTCACCATTCCAATATTTGATTAAAAAAAAAAAAAAAAAGCAAGTAATCAAGGATGACAGAATTCTAAAGTTCCATAGGGACTGGCATAAGCAGTCAATGAAAAGACCAATCCTCTTGACAAAATCTAGCTTACAAGCTTACTCTCACCTTTGCTTATAATTGCTGATGGTGAGGGGATTTTGATTAACAAAGTTACTTCTTATAAAAGCTGGAGTGAGCATCCTTGTTAAGAAGTATCAAAAGTCAGTTGCTTTGAACATGTATCGTAACCCGAAATTTATGCTCATGCTCTCCTACTATTTGATCCTACTGAATTAACTCTTTACCTGATATGAAAAGAAAGCAGCTTTAGAACTAGCCTATACAATATCATCCAATATGATAACATATCCATAACATAAAATTTCTAATTTGGGAAGAAAAAAAATAAAAATAAAAAATAAAACTTAAGAAGCTGCTTCTGGCTTCTTTCAAGTTCATTAAAGAACCTTTATGTTTATCTTACCAAAAGCCTATTGTCCTTCACACATTATATTTAAAATCGCAAACAAGCAAGTAAATTGCACATTGATTAGTTTCAGGAAGGAAAAATTTCTTCAGACCCCCTACAATTGATTTAGAAACCGATCTATGTTAAGATCAATGAGTACATAAACTTCATCACAATCAATTTGTTCATTTAATTAATTTGCATGTTGATTATATAAGTTTTATGTTTGAATCAAAAACTTTTGTAATAAGCTCTCATTTAAATTCAGAAAAGCCAAGAAAATCTAACTCGAGAAATCGATTTTCAGAAGAAGAAATGTTATTGATAACCATCTTAGATCTAGTTCTAACTATCTTTCCCCAATTATACCAGCTTTAGAAAAGAAACATTTCGTTGTCTCCCCCTGGAAACAAGCAAAATCCTGGTGAATTGTAAGACTAATTAAGAATCCAATTAGTCAAATCACTAGCAATCGAAATGATTACTGCTCAATCCATTTTATAGGAAATTAGCAGAACCAACAAAATTTAACCAACTAGCTAATACAAAAAGTTCCACTTAAACGAACCTTATAAGATGAAGATCATCCTTGGGAAGAGAAAGGTTCCCCAGTATTTTCCAAGTTGTTGATATCTGAACAAAAGCCAGAGTCAGTCATATAGGAATACTAAACTTAGCACTAGCCATTTAAAGAATCAGTGGGAAAAGGTTAAGTAATATTTACCAGACTCTAGCTTTTCCAGCTTTTCCAACTCTTCCAAATTCTCCTCGTCTTCAACTGGCAGTGGTGAAGTTTGTAACCAATTTTTTGCACAAATGAGACTCTCCACAATCGTTGGAGTCAGAGAACTACGAAATTCATCGAGTGCAGGATTTTCAAAAGAACAATATGATGTAGAATATAAGGTTGAAACAGGGATGCTCAAAAGATCTTTAGCAATCTTAGAAAGAATTCTATACTTGCCACTAAACATCTCCCACTGAGACAATACATCAAAGTCATCATTTGTTCCTATTCTTTCACAACCTTCCTCCAAGTATCGCTGCAGTTCCAAATCTCGGTCGGCTCTTTCCTGTTCTTCTAGAAACTTCTTAAATTTGAGATGGAAATCATCCTTATCAGAAGAAATACCACCAATCAGCTGATCCGATGGATCTTGATCCTCATGCTGACTTGTTAAGTATATGTTCTTGTAATGCTCAAACAACCTCTTCATTAGATCAACAACCTGATTAACCAGACTATCAACTTTTTCGGTCTCAGTAGGGTACACGCTATTTAAGTAAAATCTAAGAGTTTTCACTTTACAAGAAGGATCTAATGCCACTGAGATCAACAAAAGCATATTAGTTTCATCTACACCTCCCCAGTATTTGTTAAATCTTTCCTTCATCTTTATGGCCATAAATTGAAAATGCAAGTCTGAACTCTTGGCCCATTCACCCAAAGTAAATTGAATGAAACAAAGTAGCTTAAAGTACCAAGTGGAAGTGATGTCAGTACCTGAAAATCTTTTAGAAACCTCATAAACTATACCCAGAAATCTAACCAAAACACGTGCATTATTCCAATCATCAATGCTAGGAGCCCCATCATCAAGATCATTTACAAATTCAGGATCATCCTCTTGTAGCATCTCAAATGCCTTCTGAAAGTTCAATGCAGACTTTAGCATAAAGTATGTTGAACTCCATCTAGTTTCAACATCTAAATAAATGGTGCTCCCAGATGTTATTTTCCCTTTTGTAATACACCTTTGGAACTTTTCAGCTCCACTTGTAGAGCACCAAACATACTTCACCACATCCCGTATTCGAGCCACTGATGTCTGCACCTCATCTAAAGAGTCTCTCACAATTAAATTCAAGATATTAGCTGAACATCTAATATGAAAAAACTCACCACTGAAAGGAAGATTCTCTTTAAAAAACTTATCTTTCAAATAAAGCACGGCAACATCATTAGAACCAGAATTTCCCATTGTCAGTGTGCCCACATTCTCAATTCCCCAATGAAGAACAGAAGATTCAATTAGTTTGCCAATCTCTTCACCCTCCTCACCAGGAATCAGACAAAAATTCAAAATCTTTCTATGCAACTTCCAGTTGTCATCAATAAAATTTGCAGTTAGACACAAATAAGAATCATTTCGAGTAGAAGTCCATATGTTAGCAGAGAGAGAAATCTTGGACTGTACAGTGGATAGCAGCTTCTTCAACTTGAACTTCTCATCTGTATAGATCTGATAGCAATCCTTAATTAGCGTAATGTGTGAGGGTAACTGAAACCTAGGTGCAATAGTACCCATAAACTTTTTGAATCCTTCACGCTCCACAAACTTAAAGGGCAACTCATCAAGAATAAACATTCTAGCAAGAGCCACCCTAAGAGATTCGTGGTCAAAATTTTCAGAACTATCAGAACTACTTTCAGCATATGGAATCAGATCCATGTTAAATTCTGAACTTTCGTCCTTGTCATCTTCCATGTACGTGTCTTTGTCTTCCTCCATGCTTACCTGTTGAACCAAAAAAAAACCCAATTTATGATACTCCAAGTCAAAAACACATAGGTCCTCATCAAATTGGATCAATCATGATCTATAGCTGGATAGGAGTTAGCTCCTCTTTTCAGTTTGATCTTTGATTCGCTAACCATTTAGTTGGTTAAGACTATATATACATGAAATAAGAAATAACTGCAGTAAAGAAGAATCACCCCCTCAAGTACTCAGTCAACAGAACCACAAAAGGGAATGCACCCCAAAGGACTAAATAATACAATTAGGGTAACGGAATGCTCCATTTTTTTTTCCCTTTCAATTGTGCTTACTTGTAACAATGGTGAACCAGAATTTTTCAATTATCTCATTCTAGGAGAAAAACAAAAAAGAATCAATGGGCTTTTATGTCTCTAAAAGCCAATGCTTTTGCTAAGCTAAATTTTTCGGCTTAATTTTAGTTTAATGAAAATTTCTTTTCCAAATTTACAACTTTGCAGGAACATCTCAGTTACTACTAGGGAGATTAAAAAAATGAAGATATTATCAATTGAAGCAGCAAAAGAAACCATCTTTACCTAACAGTAGAATAAGCCCTTAAAATGAAAACTTGGGCAGGAAAAAGAACATGGAAAGCCCTAGTGAAAGAAAAAACATGTTCATTGAGCAATTGACAACCATTAACCAGACAAGAACAACCCGGAGAAACAAACAAATAAAACAGGGATTTTAAGGAGAAAAAAAAAACCATATATAAGAGAATATTTATTTACCTTAAAAAGAAAATCAAAAAAGCTGATCTTTTTTACTCTGAGATACTGAGAAAATCAGAGCAGCAAAGAGAAATTGCAACCATGGCCAAACAAGTCCACAATAGTCAATAAAGATGACCCGAATGCAAAGGGATTTTAGTACCGTTTTTAGTTCTGCCGGATACCTGACCCGACCTTTTTTATCTATAACTATATTAAAAAGTACGTTCACCTGTAAAACTTTTGAACTACTCATTATATCCCTATTTTTCGAAAATATTTCTTAAATGCCATGGTTTAAACTTTTATAGTTTCACTCAACTAAAAACTCTATTTTTATTTAATTAAATCTGATATCTTTATAATTTTTACCATTTTACTATTTTAATTAAAAAACTTATATATTAGAATTTTTTAAATATACTTTTACATTTTTATTCAACTAAAAACTCTATTTTTATTTAATTAAATCTAATATCCTTATACCTATTTTATTTTTATCATTTTAATATTTTAATTAAAAAACTTATATATATAAGAATTTTTTAAATTTATTTCTTAAATGAAATTTTTTAAATTTTACAAATTTTTTTTAGAAATAAACTTTTACCGTTATTCTACTAAAAAATCTATTTTTATTTAATTAAATTCAATATTATTATAAATATTTTATTTTTACCATTTTAATTTTAAAAAATTTGAGACTTTTTGTTAAATCTGGACCCATTTCAATTATAATATAAACTAATAAAAGTATTATTATCAAGTTTAAAACTAATCATTAATTACTCATCATTTTTTAAAACTAATTAAGTTAAAAAATTATTTATTTAAAACTTAATTATTGTGATTAACCTTTTTTCTATTTTTGGAGTGTGTATTGGTAGTTTAATGTATTGGAGTGTATACTAAGAATTTAAAGTTTTTAAAAATAAAAAGAAAAGTAACATGCAAATATTTCCTTTGACTTATAAAGTTAGAATAGTCAATCGGGCGGGTTGGACGGGTTTCGGATCATCTGAGTCTAGGTCAAATGAGTCAGGTAATTTTCTCGGGTTATTGCCCAGCTGGGTTTGAATAAATGATAATTTAGAATGATTAAAATTATAACAATGTGGATTTTATTGAATAAAATATAATTCTAGTTTATAATTTTCTCGGGTCATTCGGGTTTTTACTCATCTGGGTTCAAATCATTTGGGTATACTGGGTCTCGGATCAGGCGGGTTCGGATTTTGACCTCAGGTCACTCGGATTCTGGATTTTTCGGATTTAGGATTTGGATCAATTGGGTCAGCATTGTATTTTTTAATGTTTAATTCTTAAATTTATTATTTACTAAAACTAGGATGGGTCACGTGCAACGCACGTGGAAGTGAAGACTAGTTAAATCTAAAAAGCATAACATAAGAGAGATGGAACCTATGGGGACGGGTTTCGGTTCGGTTATCAGACCCGAACTTGGCTTTCATTTGGCGCCACTGTTGATACCCGCCTTCCCGCGCATTTGTAAACATTACCAAAATACCATAACAATTTTAATTTTCCAAAAAAATACCATAAGAATTTCAATTACAACTTTCTAAAAAGAAAATTATATGTTAAGAATTCTATTGTAAATTGCCAAAAATTAAAGAATTTTACTTTTTTCTTTGTATGACTATCCAATTAAACTTGCTCAAGAGTTCGGTCTTATTTGAGTTCTGGGTTCATTTAGGTTCAGCGTTCAGTCGAATTTAGGTTCAGTCGAGAGTTCGGTCTTTGTCGGATTCGGTTATTTCCAATTTCGGATTAGGGTCAGTCTTGGGCTCAGGTTAAGTTCGGGTTCAGACTTTGGCTCTTTTTTATTTTTGAAAAATAATTTTTCATTTTCTGAGTTAAATTATTTCAAATTCGGGTTAGTCTTGGGTTCGAGTTCGGGTTGGGATTGGGCTTGGGTTGTCTCAGGTTTGGGTAAATTCAGGTTTGAGTAATTTCAGGTTCAGACTAAACTCAGGTTTGGAATCGTTGACTTTTTTAGTCAAATTGAGTTCGATCAGATTCGAATTCGGACGATTTCAATTGAAATTTCGGATTCGGATTTATTTTTGTCACTTTTGGACTCGCATTCAGAAAATGAAAGGTTTGCACATAAATACTAAGCCCATTTTTAGGACTTTAGGCAAAGAAAAGGATTAAAAAATTGATCGGGCCTTAGTTTTCAACACTGGTTGGGGGTTAAAAATTTTGATACCCTCATCAATTTTAAACAATTTATATTAGGAAAATATAAAAAATCTTATATAGTTTTGGGAAAAAAAAGTATCTAATAATATTTAAAATTAAGTTTAATTTTTTTAAAATAATTTCTATTATTTTAAAAAAAAAAAACTAAATATAGAAAAGCTTATGTTATGTGTGGGCCTTTGATCATGCCTTTAAATATAAACGTGGCCCTTGGACAAAAATAAAGGCCTATTTTTCGGTCGGGCCGGGCTTGCGTAACCAGATTGAATTCGGTCCAATCTGGCTCTTTGAGTATCCTTAACTGATAACCACATCGAATCTCTATTAATCTTTGTGAGAATTTTTTGTCCGGACTCGAGTCAAGTCGGATCCTAATTGACAGAAAATTCTCATAACACTTATTTTCATCATTCACAAAATTGGAACACAATAACGCCTTTGAAGACATTGAGTTCTTTCCACTTCATTATTCAATAAGCGTCGGCAAACTAAAAATTTTACTAATATTATACAAACTATATTACTCATATTATACCAACTATATTACTCATGTAACTCAACCATTTAAGTACTTTAGTGCGTATTAAGTTCGGTCCTTAGACAAAGCATTTTAGCTACTCCTCACGTTCCCTTTTACTTTTAGATGTCCTTTTTAACTATATCAGAAATACCAAGAAAAACAGTTATTTTGCTAACTTTTTAGTAAATTTAAGCTTTCTTTCTGTTTATACCCTTCTTTTCCCCTCATGCTTTAAATATGGTGGTTGAGATAGTGGTCGATTAGGTAAATTAAATAGGGTTATAAAAGTAAAACTGACCATAATTAGTTGATGATGAACATCTAATTAGGGACAATGAAACCTTCTAGAAATGGACATCTAAAAGGGGACGGAGGGAGTAATTAAGTTTAAGGAATTCGACTATGGAACACATAAAAGGCAAATTTCTTCTTAATATTAAAATTTTTAATAATAGAATCTATATGTTGATACTGCAACTCTCTTTCAGCTATGTTATCTTGTGTTACTTAAATTATAAACTTACTTTCCAAATTCCAAGCATGAATTAATTGATGATTAAATAAAGTACACATCCATGTTTAACTAAAAAAAAAAATACACATTCATGTCAAGCGTGTAAGGGATAAGTGATCAAGTTATCCTTCATCTTAAATGGCTTTGGACCTGAGTTCAGATAAATTTCAAGTGCAATTTGGGCTCGTGAAACACCAGTTTCCCTTGAGAAGCTCCACGACAAACTTCTTTCCTTCGAACTCCTTCTCAAACAAGAATCTGAAAATCCTGCCATACAGGATGGGAGCAAAAACCTATTTTCATTAATTGATTCCAGGGTATACTATTTATACAATACATGAGTTTGGGTATAAGTCAAATACATAAAATTATCTAATGTAACAAACTAACTAGTCTAACAAACTTTACAAATCAAATATTGAATTTAAGATGAAGGATAAGCTGATAGGCACATGGGCATAAATAATGTGCGTAGGCATAAAAAAGCTTGGTGGAATTCAATCAAATTATTATTGTTATTATTACAGTAATAATAATGATAATGTTATGGGAAACAATAATCCATAGAAAAGAAAGGTTTATTTAGATAGAAGTTTTGGAAAAATCATCACTAATTGCAGCTCCAAAATCAAAATCAAATCAAATCATCCTTAAGCAGCGCATCAAAGTCATCAGGGATAAAACTAAAACGATTGCAACAATTGTATTACTATAAATATAATCCAACACTGCGAACAACACAGCTAGCAAAGTGAAAAAAGTTATGACAACATTCAAAGCCAAGTTCAATTGTTTCTGCGCCGAACCTTGCCTCCCGTCGGATGGCCGAATGATTCCTTTGAAAAGGAAAACGACGTTGCTTCCGAGCAACACTCGAAGAAGTCGTTCCACCTTGTGGATTATCTGCCCACCGTTTTCCCCACGGTAGCCGAGTAATTCGATAACTTGGTAGCGATGAAAACGCCAGTAAACGAAGGCCGGTATAATGATAGTGAGAGCAATTAGGCTCATGATGATCCGACCAAACAATGGCTCTTCGAATTGTTTCCATCTGGGGTTATTGGTGGGTCTGGGATAAACCCTGATTGTCATGGTTTTTAATTTAGTAGTAGTAGTAGTAGTATTTTGGTTGATTGATGATATGGAATAATGGAATATTGGAATTTGATCAGAGATATTCAGAAATATATAAATATGTTGTTTCTTTGGAGCTCAAGGTTTTGCTTTTGCACGCATGATACGTAAAAAGGAGCGTGGTCGTCGCTCAACCAGCAGATTCGATCAATTTAATAAAGTTCAGTAAACAAATCAAACTAATTGCCTCCTTAATTAGTGCCTAATAATCATATATTGTTCCTCAATACAAGCTATAATTAGTTAATTACTAAACCAAAACAACTCTGTAAGATTTTAACCCTCCAACAAGCTGCAAGTTCCAATTGAGTAATCTGAGGAAGTAGAATTTTTCCTTCAGATTTTCAGCACGGATATAAAAGAACATATATATAAGAAGGATCAAAAGTAAAGATTATGAGTGGATTTTAACTTTCATCACAGCAAATACAAACCCAAACTTGACAAATTGATCCACTTTACAACGAGGATCTAATGCCACTGAGATCAGCAACAGCAAATCAATTCCATGCATGTATGCTTCCACCGTACTTGATAAATTTTTCTTTCATTCTCATGGCCATCATCTGAAGAAACTCCTCCGAACCCTTGGCCGCCCATTCATCCAAATTACATTGAATGTCACAAAGATGAGGAAAATACTAATTGGATGTAACATGAGATCCAGACAACTCTACAGAAGCATCATAGAACATCTTCAAAAGCTCAAGTAAAGAACGTGCCTTATTCCAGTCATCGATGGTTGGAGCCCAATCAGTAATTGGGCATTTACAAATTTAGGATCTTCCTCTTCCACTAATTCGAATGCCTTCTGAAAATTCAGTGCAGAGCGTATCATAGACTATGTTGAAGTCCATCTAGTTTCAACATCTAAACAAATGGAACTCCCACAAGGAATTCTCTCCAATCGAATACAAAGCTCGAAAATCTCAGCTCCACTAGAAGAGCTCTTAACATACTTCACTGCATCGCGAGTTCGAGCCAATGATGTCTTCACCTCAGGCTCATCTAAACAATCCCTCACAATTAAGTTCAAGAGATTATTAATTGAACATTTAATATGACAAAACTCACCGTCAAAAAGAAGAGAACCCTTTCTATATATGAAGCTTATTTTTCAAAACAAGCAGGGCAACACCATTGAAACCAGAATTTTCCACTGTAACTGTGCCAACATTCTCAATTCCCCAGGGAAAAAGATACCATTCAACCAATCTGCCAATCTCTTCATCTTCGTGATTGGAAACCGGAAAAAAGTTCAAAATCTTCCTATGCAACTTCCAATCCTCATCTATGAAATGTGCAGTTAGACACAAATAAGAAACCTTTTGTGTAGAAGTCCATGTACTGATGCTGAGAGAAATCCTGGAACTTACATTAGATAACAAGTTCTTCAACTTATCCTTCTCATCTATGTATATCTGATAGCAATCTTTGATTAGTAGTGCGTGAGGATAATTGAAACTTAGGGTCTATAGGACTCATGTAAGTTTTGAATCCTCTGCTATCCACTAACTTAAAAGGCAATTCCTCAAGTACAAACATCTTAGCAAGTGCCACCCTAGAAGATTCCTGGTCAGAGTTTTCAGATTTATCAGATTCAGCGCTACACTCTACATCTGGAATGGGATCCTTTTCATAATTAATTATACTTTTGGCTTTCTTCTACTGAAGCCTCTGCTTCAGTATCCTGCATCTCTGAATCCATGTCTTCCATGTTTTCCTGTTCAATAAAAACTTAACAAAATTTAAAGCTCCAAATCATAAACATTGAGTCTTTTCATATTGGAGTGCTCAATTTTAGCTACATTTTATGTGTAATCTTGATTGACCAACTGATGTAGTTGGTTAAGAGGGCGTATAGATGTATGAATGATCAACAGGAAGGAAACATAACAAATTCCCAGGGGAAAAACACATTAACTAAATTGAAAAGCTGCAACGACAATATGATAAATGATTATAGTACATAGCAAGGAGTTGAGGATTATAAATTATAAATTATAAATTATAAATTATAGTTCATTTATCCACCGGGCTGATTCTCCAGTTTCACATCCCAACAGGTTTTCATATCTTCCATCTGTTGACTAATATCGTATTAAACTTCCCCACCTTGCAGAGATTGTTGACTTCCTAAGGCAGGTTAAGTCTAGGGTACCTAATTCTACATGCCTTCTCTTTAAATTAAGCTGAAACCAGAGATCACATGTTTCCACTTTGTTTTAACTCAAAAGATGGTCTAGAATAAGAATTTTTCAAAGGTAATTTGGGGATTATAGTGTCAAAATTCATTTACTGTTTGATTTCCCCTCTCTTTTGGATAAATGAACTTATATTCTAAAATCCAGAAAAGGCAGAACTAGTCTACTAAAATTAGATTATTATTACCTTTGTTTCTTTTCTTTTTTTTTGGATAAGTAAATATTTTATTTATCCGAGAGCACAGCAAAGCTGCAACATCAGAACAATTTACAACAACCTTCAACAAAACAACACAACTGAAGAACAAATCAGAAAAACATCAAAGTAAACTAGGGATATTAAGGTCCCAACATCTACACAATTTAATGTTTACATAGTCTCTTTTTACTTTCTTTAAACCATGCAAACGGTATCTAATAGTATCAGCAATTTCCTTGAACAACTCCTCTGCTGTCCGAGATTTGTTGCCAAAGATTCTGTGATTCCTCTCTCTCCAGATACTATAGCAATAAGCATTCCAAACTAGCTTGAGAACAATAGTCAGCAATGCAGATCCTTTAAGCCCTTCAATTGCCCAAGAAAACTCAAAGTTCCAATCCTGCGCAACTCTGGAAAAACCACATGTGGCAAGAACTCTAGACCATATTATCTTCGTTTCTGCACAAGAGAAGAACAAATGATCTCTGTTTCAAGCTCTTTGTCACAAAAGCAGCACTGCAAATTTTCAACAGCAATGCCCCATGAGGCTAATCTTGCTCTTGTAGGAAGTCTGTCCTAAATTAACATCCAGGAAATCATAGACTGTTTCGGTACATGGAATTTAAACCAGATAAGCTTCTCCCAATCTACTTTAGAGGTTTTGAGCCTCAATTCTTCATAAGTTGCAGCTGCTTTATAAATTGGACCTTGGAGCCTCCAATTGCAATTCTGTAAAAACTGCTTAGCCATATCTCGCAGCTGTAAAATTTTTCTGAGATGCCAACTGTATCTGCTAAGGATGGGAATTTGAAAAATTTGTTGGCCTCTAAGAATATACTCGTGAACCCAGGAAACCCATATAGAACCTGCTTGCACATACAAAGACCACAAATTCTTAATGATACAAGGTTTATTCCATAGCTTAAGTTCCTTTAGTCCTAGTCCACCCTCTGATTTTGGACTACAGATAGTAGACCATCTAATACGAGCTCCTTTACTCGACCCTTCCCTTCCTTTCCAGAAATAAGCTGAACATAACTGGTTCAACTTATGTATAACAGATTGTGGGAGAATAAAATGCTGACACCAAAAGTTTTGCAGACTACCAATAACAGATTTAATTAGCCGGAACCTGCCACCATAAGAGAGATGCTTTGAAGTCCAACTTGAAATCCTTTGTGCAACCTTGTCAAGAAGAGGAAAACAATCTTTATCAGTGAGTCTTCTAGTGACAAGTGGAACCCCAAGATATCGTACAGGCAAGGTGCCAATCTTGAATCTAGTTAGATGATGAATTTGATCTAGAGTATAAGCAGGAATGCCTGAACAGAAGATCTCACTCTTTGCATTGTTCAGTTGCAACCCTGAATATGTATAAAAGAGCTCAAGGATGTTACAAACACCTTCAATGGATTCTTCATTCCCCTTTGTAAATATCATCAAGTCATCAGCAAAGCACAAGTGGGTTAATTTTACTCTTTTACATTTGGGATGATACGAGAATACACCATGTTCGGCAGCTACATTAAGAAGTTTAGAAAGGATATTCATGACAAGCACAAACAAGTATGGGGAGATTGGATCTCCCTGGCGAACGCCTTTTCCTCCTGAAAAATAGCCAACCAATCCACCATTCAAAGCCAAAGAATACTTTGGGGTAGTTAAGCAAACCATAATCCAATTCCTAAATTTTTCAGGAAAATCCAAAGCAATAAGAACATTAGATATAAAATTCCAATCTACAGAATCGAAAGCCTTCTTTAAGTCAATTTTTAGAGCACATCTTGGAGAGAGAGAAGATTTGTAGATAACCATTCACAAGCTCTTGTGCCATAAGGACATTATCTGCTAAATATCTACCTTCAATGAATGCACATTGATTCTTGCTAATGATATGAGGCAAACAGGTTTTCAAACGGTTTGCAATGATCTTAGTAATGCATTTGTAAACAAGAGAGCAACAGGAAATAGGTCTAAACTCAGACATGTTACCAGGATTTGGAACTTTGGGGACCAATGCAACTGCAGTCGAGTTAAAAGGCTGAGGGAGATCAGATTCCTGAAAGAAATAAAGAATGGCAGCCACTACATCATCTTCCACAATGCTCCAAGCTGATTTAAAGAAACCAGAGGAATAACCATTGGGTCCTGGTGCTTTGTTATTGTCCATTGCAAAAAAAAAACTTTTGATCTCCTGAGGTGTCACTGGGACAACCATCTGCTGTTGTAATTCAATAGGGATAGTAGTCTGCAAAATATCTTTAAGAACTTCAACCGGGCAACCCTCTACATTGTCATCTTTAGAACCAAGAAGTTTTTGATAAAAACTGATCGCTTCTTGAGAAATAGCTTCAAAGTTCTCGAGTTTCTCCCCACTAGTAGAGTAGAGTACTTTAATGGTGTTTTTCTTCTGTCTACACCTCATAGATTTATGAAAAAAGGAAGTGTTACTGTCACCTTCCTGGAGCCATTGGATCTTTGATTTCTGTTTATAAAAGCTTTCCTCAGCCTTTTCAAGCTCTCTAAGTTCTTTGGCAACTTGTTTGTGCTTGTCAATTAGAGAATCAGTAGGCTTCACAAGAATTTCTTTCTGCACCATAGTAAGCTCAAGCATCTTCTCTTTAACTTTTTCAGGTAGTCTACTGAAGTAATTATGGTTGAACTCATTTAAAGCTGGCTTAAGATTTTTGAGCTTTCGAAAAAGCTTCATCATAGGGTTACCAGGGACTTCCTCTTCCCAACTCTTGGCCACTATTGACAAAAATTCAGGATGAGTGGTCCAAAAATCAAAGAACTTAAAAGGTTTTGGAGGACCCTTCTGCTTGACTTCAATCCTGACAAAACCTAAGCAATGATCAGAAACTTCTGGTGGTAAGAATTCAGTACATGAATCTGGAAATAAATCCAACCATGCAGAATTTATGAGGATCCTATCAAGTTTCCTAGCCAGTGGTCTTGATGGATTATGATTGCACCAAGTGAAAAGAGAGCCAGTATAAGGATGGTCAAATAACTCAGTATTAGTAAGACACTCCTGGAAGTCCTTCATATCAGAACTAGGGTTTTGAGAGCCAGCATACTCTGAACTTTCCTCCAAATTCAGAATGATGTTAAAATCACCTCCTAACAGCCATGGTGTATCTTGGATAGTGGTAGCAAGGGAATTGAGTTTTTTCCACAGTTTCTTTCTGTCAGCACCTTGATTACTCCCATAAATTGCAGAATGATAAAACTTTTTGTTATCATGTAACACTGTAACTGTAATGGATTGATCATCTGCATCAACAAAATTTAGTAGACTATTTTTCAATATATTACTATTTTCTTTCTTTTATGTGGGTCTCCATTTTAGTAGACTAGTTCTGCCTTTTCTGGATTTTAGATATTAAATATTATTTGGAAAGGTAAATATTATTTGGAAAGGTAATAATCTAAACAAAGGTGATAACTGTTATTCGTTTTCTTCTTCCATTCTTCTTCTCTGTTCCGCTTCTTCTTTTCCATTATTCATATTCATTGCTTTGCTTTTCCCGCTCAAACCTCAAACCTCAAAAGGATCTCTCTCAGTTTCTCAATTTTTTATTTGTTTCCCATCTTTCGATTCTCACTGCATTGGTTGAACTTTGTAGGGTTCTTTAATGTTGAGATCATGTGAATTGTGAAGTAAAATTAAACATAAAGAAACAGCAACTAATCTTCATAGACAGAGAACAGAAACCATAAGATGCAATTGCATATATAGTATTCCCATATGGAAAAGCTTCTCAAAACAAACACAAAAAGGCAAGTGCCACTCCATATATACAAGCAAATTCAGCATTATGCAGCCTTTATTAAACTCACCTTACCCAGCTTTGGCCGCATGCACATGATTCATATCGATAAAAAGAAACTCAGGAAAAAAAAGGATACTAAAAATTATGTAGGTACCAAGAATGGGCATAAAAGCTATAAATTGATCATAAAAAGGAACTTCTCAAGCATTCTCTGTATAATTAATTGCTATGCATTACTAAACTCAAATACTCTGCATAAATTAGAACAACTAACTGCAAAAACAAGATTTAAAAAGCATATACATGGGACTATCACATACATTCCTGTTTCCGAAGATTTCAAGTTTGAACTAATTAGATCCTTCACCAATCTATAGGTGGGGGATTAATTGAAAGATGAATAGTCTGTCTGATGGTAACTTTCTCTTTGTGCATATATGGTTTTAAATCTTGAAACATTTTCTTTTTTATTTAATTTCTTTTTTCCTTTATTAAGATTAGATATGGCACAAGTTTAATTTTCGAGTTTTCGATCTGAAATTGGAAAATCTAGTCTAGTAGGTAAGGGTATAATGGCATTGGCAGTCTGGTTGGATAAGCTAGAGTGAATTGGTCAAGTAATAATGAATCATGAAGGCAGGTGCTGATTAATTCTAAGTATACTAATATAGCCATTGTTGTTTCATTTCATGAGATCTTAGTTTGTTGCTTTCTTTGTTTCAGTGATTAAACAAAGGATGACTACCAAAAGGAGGAGAGCTAGGTAAGAAGTGGTTTCTCATTCTCAAGGTAATAAGAGACTCAAAAAGACTAGTATTCCATTTCTCTCGGATGAGATAATATCAAATATACTCAGCCGGCTTCCGGCTGAATACCTCCATTGTGTTGTGAGGTATGTTTGCAAAACATGGGGTGCCATAATATGCAACCCCCATTTTATAGAGTCACACCGACAACGCTCAAAGCCTGGCATCATAATTCAGCATCCTATCAGACCAGGTCATTCTCGCTTGTTGAAGTTTAAAGAGAATGGGGACTTCGAAATCACAACGTTGTTGTGCTCTTTTTATGATCAATTAATTTTAAATAGTTGTGACGGTGTGTCATTATTCTTTGATGGATCATTTTATGTTGCCAACCCTACTATTGGGCATGTTGTTAAAGTTCCAGCCATTTCCCTTCCTCGAATCTGTGATCCGAAGTATGCTATGGCACGAGTTCCAAACAGTTGGGAATTTAAACTAATTTGTGGTTATCGACTTGATCGGAAATTTAAACAGTTGTATATAACAACAGTTGGCATTGATGATTCTTGGAGAGAAATGGGGTCTCCCTTTACAGAGTTCGTAATGGACTCTTCTTTGAGTTCGCCAATTAATGTTGGTCCAATTGTTTATTGGACTGAAGAGATACCATGCATGAGACCTTTTGAAAATATAGCCACTGATATTGCTAAAGAATCTGTTTACACTGTCAGTATCCCATATGAGTTGAGAACCGTTGGGTTTGTAAGGATTGGGGATTATCTTGGGTCAATAACATTTTCATTTTCATTGGAGGCTTATAAGATTCATGTTTTGAAGGATGACCATTTGGGTATATGGGAGTTTTATCACAATATTGACTTAAACTCAACAACATTTTTTTGTGTACCATTGCCGGTGATGAAAGTCATTACTTGTGTTGGTGAAGTATTATTCTTCTCTACGTGGATGGCGGCCCAATGTCAAGAATGTTTTGCCTACAATATGAGGACACGGCAACACTACTATAAAAGGGTTCATTAAGGGCGCTCAATTAGTGGTGTTTTTGGGTAATAGCCACTAAATGACACCAAACCCATTGACTTTGGCATTTACCCAATTGGATTTTTTTGAGTCCAGGCCTATTTTATAGGTGGGCCGTAATAAACCTTTGTTTGGTGACGTTTTGGGCTTAAATGTCTCGACCCATCGACCCTTTTTATTTTCGTTTTTTTTTTGTAATTTTTATATTCAGATCTCAAATCTCGCAATATCGGGAAAGGAAGAAAATCTGCAAGAATCCATGACGTTCAGGTCTACCAATGCCATGGATTTGACTTAATATTCCTGGCAAAGCTTTTATTCTAGGTTTAGCCTTCTTGTCCAGTGGGTAAACAAAGGTTGCTCATGAATATTCACCAAAAAGAAACACAGAGGTTGCTGAACATGGCGTCACTTCCCCATACGGGGCCGCAGATTGGACATGACTTTATCAGAAAATCATCAATTCTCCCCTCATGTCTTATCCTTTCAGCAGAATCTGTTTTTACTATTCTTCTTCTTCTTTCTTCATTGAATCCGTCTGCTTCCCTTTCAATTGTTGCATTAATATTAGCAACCAACCGATCTAAATGCTCAAATCCTTCATTTGTTCTTAAATTAACCAACCCTCTTACCTTCCCTCTTGATTTCTTTTCCTTTTTGAACCTCCTTCTCCCCTTTGCCAGTGCCTTCAACGTCGATTTAGTGATTTTTAGTGATTTCAGGTTAGTTTCTTCGGAATATTTTGGTTTGTCTTGCCATTTTTTTTAATCTTCAAGTCTCTTTTTTCTGTTGCCTTTCGTTTGGCGCTGCTGATCTTTATTTGTTTCTGTGTTTCTCTCTTTCTTTCCCCTTGGGCATTGTTAATTTGCAAGGCATCTGTCGCTGTTCAGGTCAGGTTATTTTCTCATGCTTCATTTCTTTTTCTGAATTAATTTGCCTTTCGTTTGTTGGGCATTCTGTTAATTTTCGTTTTTCCCTCTTTTATCTTTGTTCGAACAAAGATTTGTCTAATAATCGTGCTATAATTATATTCCACTCCTTGCACTTTGTTGAAGCTTTGCCTAATTCTATCTTTGGCAAAAACTCACTGGCCTTCCACTTTGAGAGGATCAAAGGGATTTTAACATAAGATAAAGCAGATACGTTTGCCCCTTAACTGAGGTAAGAATATTGCATCAGTTCAGCACTTTCTTTCTTCTGTTTGTTGTTTTTTCAACACTCTTGCATCATTAAGAAACCTTTTACTCGTTTAAAGGTGGACTTGTGTACTTATATATTTGTACTTTTAAATGTCCTGTGAACCATATAGAGTTTATGGAACCATCGTACTTGAACTACAGTGAGGGAATTCTTGTGGTTCTGATTGTGCTCTTTGTATTTGCATACTCAAATATGACATTGTTGCAGTCAACAACACTTCTTGCCTAGACCTATGAGTATTTCACTTGAGATCCACCCATGCCAAGGTCTCCACACACTTTTTCCTTATCTCATTTGTGATGTACTCTGGCTTTCTGCTGTGAGTTCAAGTACTCTTATGATAAGAGTGTCTATATTATAGATTATGATGTTGTAGTAAAAGCAAATTCTAGGAAGAGAACCAAGACCCAGATATTTTTACTAAAAGTTCCCCTAATGCGCTAGCAAGTAATATTGGTCTCATATGGAAGAGAAAACAATCTTTTCATGGTTATTTTTTTTATATATATATTATCATGCAAAATCTATAAATTCTTCAGTTCTATTTGTTTGAACTAGAGAGGTCTTGAAACTACCTGCATTTCATCAAAAAGAAGAAACTGGCTTCATGAATGTACTTATACCTTTGTACTGTATTTTCTTGCTCAACTTACATTTAGCTCTGCTTTTCTCTATTTTGCTATAGAGCTGTGACGTTGATAAATCAAGTTGCTGGTTGTTGAGTGGCCCTGAAGCACAGACATATTGTTGGTTTTACTTGTAAGATGTCAGCAGTTTTTTTTGTTTTAATTGTCAGCAGATTATCTTTATAGATTTTGTCTGCTGGTTCTTTTAATTTCCTGAAAAGGATTGCCTAGATTTAGTTGGAAATGAGGATTAGGAGAGGGAGCAAGAAAACTAGTACATAAGTCCTTTACTTTCTTGATGAATGTGAATTGTTGGGAGTATATGGTCTATAGATGAGCTAAATCTAATTGTCATACATACATACCAGCATATTTGACTGAATTATAGATTCCTATAGAAAAGTAAGATTTCACCTCTGCTTTTATTTATTCCCTTTTCTTTCTTTCTTATTGAAACACCAAAAAAAGTTCATTAATTTCATTCTTGGATTTGGTATTGCCTAACACTAGATGCATGTTCTGTTGTTCTTTGGTGGAAAAGTGACATCTTTGACATCCTTCTTATACTTTAACCTCTCTTAGATTTCATTTTCAATAATATTAGGCATGGCATGAAATGATAGTTTATTGTAGGAAGATATATCAAAAGAACTGTTTAGAAGAAGAAAAAGAGAGTATGAAGCATGAAGGGGATTACAGAGAGTATCTTATTCTACAGAAGATTAGGAACTCTCTGTTCTCTTAAAGGCTTTATCTTCTTGTGTTTCTTTCTGGAAAAAAGTACTTTAGCTTTGCACTGATTAGCTAAAGATACTGGCATATGCTGACAAAGAGTGCTAGTTTAAAAATTCTCATATTCTTTCCATGAAATTTTGTTCTTTGACATTAAAGTTCTATGCCTCACTATCATGGTAATATTCTCCTTTTATTAATAAGAATAGTTAAAGTTTTTGATTCATACAAACATAAATAAATGGTAATTGTTTAAGACACAAGTTGTCTAATCTTCGTGCTATAATTATATTCCACTTTTTTCACTTTGTTGAAGCTTGCCTAATTCTATCTTTGGCAGAAACGAACTGACCTTACACTTCGAGAGGATCAAAAGGATTTTAACAAAAGAAAAAACGTAGATACGTTTGCCCCTTAACTGAGGTAAGAATATTGCATCAGTTCAGCACTTTCTTTCTTCTGTTTGTTGTTTTTTCAACACTTTTGCATCATTAAGAAACTTTTTTCTCGTTTAAAGGTGGACTTGGGTACTGATATATATGTACTGTTAAATGTCGTGTCAACCATATAGAGTTGATGGAATGATGGGGAAGATTGGCTTTTATCTTTTGAGTATCTTTCATAATAGGTAAGCATGTTTTGAGGATAAGAAAAGCTCTCTTTAGTGCTATTATTTAACATTTCTTTATTTATCTTTCCCTCGCACTAAACTCCTGTTTCAACAAATGGCTAAAT
>AWUE01015611.1:0-49602 GCA_001974825.2 Corchorus olitorius | reverse complement strand
TCTGTTTTTTACTATTCTTCTTCTTCTTTCTTCATTGAATCCGTCTGCTTCCCTTTCAATTGTTGCATTAATATTAGCAACCAACCGATCTAAATGCTCAAATCCTTCATTTGTTCTTAAATTAACCAACCCTCTTACCTTCCCTCTTGATTTCTTTTCCTTTTTGAACCTCCTTCTCCCCTTTGCCAGTGCCTTCAACGTCGATTTAGTGATTTTTAGTGATTTCAGGTTAGTTTCTTCGGAATATTTTGGTTTGTCTTGCCATTTTTTTTAATCTTCAAGTCTCTTTTTTCTGTTGCCTTTCGTTTGGCGCTGCTGATCTTTATTTGTTTCTGTGTTTCTCTCTTTCTTTCCCCTTGGGCATTGTTAATTTGCAAGGCATCTGTCGCTGTTCAGGTCAGGTTATTTTCTCATGCTTCATTTCTTTTTCTGAATTAATTTGCCTTTCGTTTGTTGGGCATTCTGTTAATTTTCGTTTTTTCCCTCTTTTATCTTTGTTCGAACAAAGATTTGTCTAATAATCGTGCTATAATTATATTCCACTCCTTGCACTTTGTTGAAGCTTTGCCTAATTCTATCTTTGGCAGAAACGAACTGACCTTACACTTCGAGAGGATCAAAAGGATTTTAACAAAAAAAAAGTAGATACGTTTGCCCCTTAACTGAGGTAAGAATATTGCATCAGTTCAGCACTTTCTTTCTTCTGTTTGTTGTTTTTTCAACACTTTTGCATCATTAAGAAACTTTTTTCTCGTTTAAAGGTGGACTTGGGTACTGATATATATGTACTGTTAAATGTCGTGTCAACCATATAGAGTTGATGGAATGATGGGGAAGATTGGCTTTTATCTTTTGAGTATCTTTCATAATAGGTAAGCATGTTTTGAGGATAAGAAAAGCTCTCTTTAGTGCTATTATTTAACATTTCTTTATTTATCTTTCCCTCGCACTAAACTCCTGTTTCAACAAATGGCTAAATGGGTTTTAAAGTAGTAGTTTTCTTTGCATAGTTTTAAGCTTGAAAAAGAGCTAGAAGTTAGTTTAGAACAAAGGGAAATTAATCAACATGCACTTGTAGACAGTGGCACTCTTCATAGGCATACTCTTTGAAACATTACCAACTAAAAAAAAGCTTATGGAATCAAAACTAATTAAGTCAAAATCAAATCATGCTTTGCCAGATTTCATATTGAATCTTAAACTCAATTATGACAAGTGGTAACAATAACATAGTTGCTGTCTTCCATTTTATGCAATTATGTTTCTTATATTTTTTAAGTTCTTCCTTTCATTTAAAGGTTAAAACAAAATGAAAATGACTTCAACTGGTTTTAGTATCATGTGGGGGTTTTCATGTGAGATTTTCTAGAAAGTTGCAGCATAAGCTTTTTAAAACAAAGTACCGTGTTTTAAAAGAAGCCTTTTATAAACTTCTTTTCAGATATTTCTTAGGGCAAAATAAACAATAATTTTTTAGAGTTACATGATTATTTTTTTTATTAATTTAATACTATATCTTCATTTCATATATAGCATAATGTAGTCCAAAACTCTATAAAGCTGCCTGCTGCATCTTGGTCTGCTGTGGATCAATTTCAGAAATAATTTTATAGTGTATGTGTTTCTGTTTTTCCTTTCAATTTAACCTTCAAAACGTGTTTCTGTTTTTCTGTTTGGTTTATTGTTATTTGAAGCACTTGAAGCTTCTGATATCATGACCAGTAAGTTTGCAGCAATATTTATTTTGTAGTCGTTAAATTGAAATCGAGGATGTTTGACAATCATGCATATTTCTGACCATGTATTTTGTTTGATATTTGAAAATATTTGTCAATCATTTTTTGTGTAATTTCCCACCTATATAAGCTTGATAATTTCTTGTATAAGCACAAATGTATATGTATGAATTGTGTATAGGTTTACTAGAATAGTGTGTAAAATAGTTTATTAGGTTTAGTAGTGGATCCCGTTGAAGGAAAATAGTTGTTGTAAAATAGTGTGGAGAATAGTACTTGCTGTATAATAGTTGCTGCTATTGTAAGTACTTGCTGTAAAATAATTTTAATATGTACGTGTTTCTGTTTTTCCTTTCAATTTAACCTTCAAAACGTGTTTCTGTTTTTCTGTTGTATGGTTTATTGTTATTTGAGAAATGGTGTTTAATAAGACTTCATAATCTGTTTTTTTATGTTTCATATATAGCTAATGCAGCAGGTGACTATATTAGAAGAAGAGGCAAAACCCGCCTTCGGGATGTCGCGAACTTAAAAGCGGGTGACAGAATCTTTGTCCAAGAAAATGGACTAGGTCAACCAATTGGAGACTCTGCAGGCTTACTGGCTGGATTCTGTGGCAAATTGTCACGGAATGGTTTATGGTTTCCAATAGATACAGTTTCATGGAATAAGATAGAAGATGCTGACAAAAATAGAGCTCAAGATTGGGTGAAGGTATTAGTATTTCATGTTTAGTGTTGAAATTTTCTCTAGTTTTAAGCTAAGTTATTCCTTTGCTAATAATTCCTTATCTTTTACAGGAGAAATTTGACCTGCGTCGTGTTTCTGATATCTGGTTAAATGCTTCTCTTGCCAAGAAGTGGAGGGACCATAAAAATAGATTGAAAAGAAAATACTTTGACGAAAATCTGACCCCGAATGAGGTTAAAGGCAAACTGCCTCAGATAACGGACATAGTTTGCACTTAATTTTATGGATTAGTTGACTATTGGTTTTCTCCAGAGGGGAAGGTTGTGCTTTTGATTTTAGTTTCGATTTATTGACTTGAAAATCTCAATATTGGGACTTATTTCATGTTGTCAATTGTCATTGGCAGGAAAGGGCAAGGAAAGCACGACAAAGCCGAGAGAAGCAGGCTCATACCCACACCAGTGGGTCAAAAAGTTTTGCCCGAATGGGCCATGAAATGGTAAGTGTTTTATGAAGTTTTTGAATTAGGAATTTACAATTCATAACTAAGTGCTTTATGAAGTTTTTGAATTAGGAATTTACAATACATAACTAAGTGCTTTATGAATGGTTTTGAATTTATGCAGAGCCTCGAAAGCGATGGGAGACCAGTTGGACGACTCAGTGTGTATGTCGCAGCACATACAAGGGCAAACGGATCACCGATGGAAACAACCATGGAAACAGTTGTGAGACCCTCTGACTAGTGCTATTATATGAATCAGTAATGGTGATATGATTTAATAAGACTACTGATCGTATGATTGTTGAGTTTTAGGAGTAAGTTGACTTTATATATCCGGTTTAAAGTTTCATATTGATGCCAAGAATTAAAAGAATAAAAAAAATGAGAGTGAATATTGGTTACTAACACTGCAGAAAATTATAGGCTCACTGTTATAGGCTCACTTTTGCTTATCTAAATTTTTATTAGAGTTTTATCTTAGAAATATAAGAATCTATCACGAAAGAGAGCTGCTGATGTTTATTCTTACTTACTATGCCTTAAGTACGTATAGCTTTGAGTATTTAGACTTTGGCATAGTTGCACCTTGAGTATGCTATTGAGTGGTTTCTTCATTGCCTAAATGTTCATGTATGATGTAATATTGTTGTAATTGTTGCTGGCATCCTTGGTAATTGCAATAGGTTCACGTATGATTGTTGAGTTTTAGGAGTAAGTTGACTTTATATATCTGGTTGAAAGTTTCATATTGATGCCAAGAATTAAAAGATAAAAAAAAATGAGAGTGAATATTGGTTACTAACACTGTAGAAAATTATAGGCTCACTTTTGCTTATCTAAATTTTTATTAGAGTTTTATCTTAGAAATATAAGAATCTATCACGAAAGAGAGTTGCAGATGTTTATTCTTACTTACTATGCCTTAAGTACGTATAGCTTTGAGTATTTAGACTTTGGCATAGTTGCACCTTGAGTATGCTATTGAGTGGTTTCTTCATTGCAGTAGGGTTCATGTATGATGTAATATTGTTGTAATTGTTGCTGGTATCCTTGGTACCAATCTTTAATTGGTGTAACTGTTTTTACATTTTGCAGCAAAGGTCAAGGCATCTTTTAACTGAAGAGATGAATGATTGTGAAACGATAGAGGAGTATCTCTCAAAAGAGAACTCCCTTTACAATGAAGTTCTCGGACCTGAAAAATATTCCCGGGTCCGGGGCTTCGGCTTGCTTCCTCGGTCAAATAGATTGGTTAATAACAATGTCGGCCCTTCTACCTCTGCTGCCAATGCTGCAGGTCCTTCAAGGCCAGCTCCCTCACTTGATCAGGAATATCAACGCCTGCAAGCCAGCTGGCAGAAATGCAGGAAACGCACGCCAGAGAGCAGGCGAAAGCACAGGCTGCACATGAATCTCTCCTGAACAAGTTTCATGATCTGCAAACACTGGTGCATAGCATCCAGAATCGTGGGAATGAAAATATGCAAGATCCTGATGCTACTGATGAGGATTCTGAGGTAGTCTTGTTTTAAAATTGAACTTAAGGTTTTATTCAAATTACTTAAATATAATATATATATATATATATATGTATATATATGTATACATATACATACATCTTTTTACATTCTAATTAATGTAATCGTTATTGTTGTTTAGTATGCGCCGAGGAAAAGGAGGGCGATTGGCTAGCAGACGAATCTCTATGCTGCACATCCGTGTCTAGGAACAGTATACCACAAAAACGCAGAAAAATGAACACTACGCAATTTTTGGTAAAAACTTTGTGGTTAATTGTTAGAACACAATTATTGAAGTATATTTTTATTTGAACAAAAACTTTCTATGTCGGCTTGATTTGATTAGGTTGCATTTTCTAAATTGCTAGTTGAATTTCGAACATTGATTAAAACTGTCTCATGCTCAGTGGATGAAGAGCATAGCTATTATTATTAATTAGTATGATATATGTAGTATATTGGATATGTATAATATGTAGTATGAGACCTATAATGCATGTATTACTTTTAACTATTCTTATGCATGTCTTTGAGTACCCATTTATATACATAGGTCTTGGAATATTATGCTTTTATTTGAGTATTATAAGTATTAACCAAGGATTCTGAGTATTTGTCAAAGAGAATTGTATATATATTATTTTTGAAATGAGCAAAGCAAAAAAATTGAGGCATTTACCGACATGCCACAATGTCCTAAAACATATGCCACTAAACAAATTTTTTTAGGCGTTTTAAATGGGAAAAAACACCCTAAATTTTAAATGCCTCAAAGATGATAAAAATGGTGGCGTTTTAAAACACCTCGAAAGTAAAATTTTCAATTCACTCTTAAAATCATTCGAGGCGTTTTAAACTACTACTTAGAGGCGTTGGGAAGTGTCGCTATTGCAAACTGATTTTTTGAGGCGTTTTAAATGAGACGCCGCTAACTACGTTTTCATTTTCTAACTTTCAATAACGCCGTTTAGTGTTTTTTTTTAAAAAAAAAAATTTAGCTCAAATATTACCGAAAATTAAAAATAGTTAGTGGTGCATTAGGAACGCCTTTATGTGAAGCTTTAACGCCGCCACATGGTATAGCGGCGTGCCAAAGATAACGCCGGATACTTTCGCGACGGGGGTATTGGTGGTGTCATTGGAGTCGCCCTTGAAACGCCGCTAAAGTGTGAGGGTGGCGTTTTTTCGCGCCTTTATAAACCAAAAAAAACGCCTCTAAACATCATTATTTGTGTAGTGCAAGCAAGATACTTGGGTGATATTATGTCTTGGTCCGATTCGTCTCATCCTTTGATCAACACCCTTGTCCCATGTTGCAAGTTGATATGATGATCAAAGTGTTGTACGTTGTGGTTTTATTTTTGGCGCAATGATAGTGATTTTTGGGCAGCTTGTTTGTCGAAGGCAAAGCAGATGAATGCCATGGAGATTTTTTGTTTTGTGTTATGGCTTATATGGGCAAATAGAAATAGAGCTCTTCATGATAGGGTATCGGCTGTACCAGAGGCAATAGCTAGGTCGGCTGCTCGTTTTGTAGTGGAGGTTGAGTGATCCATAGACAGGGGTAGGAGACTGTCAGGTCGAGTGGTACCAACAACGGTTTGGAATCCTCCATGTTCGGGGTCCTTTAAGATCAATACGAATGCATCGTTTGATTCATCTCGTTTGGAGGCGGGACTAGGAGCAGTTTTTAGGAATGAGCATGGGCAAGTTATTGTCTGTTCTACTGCACGTATTAGTCAGGTTCCAGATGCTCTGTTTGCGGAAGTATATGCAATAAGATTTGGATTGTTACTTGCTTATTGGTATGGTACTATGAATTGTTCTTTGGAGAGCGATTCGTTAGTAGCCATTAGCGAGATTAATAAGAGAGAGCCCTCATTGTGGATGGGGGGTGTTTTAGTTGAACAAATTAGAGAGATTAGTTCATATTTTTCAAGTTGTTTTTTTAGGCATATTAATCGTTTAACTAATAGATTCGCACATGAGCTGGTTCATATTGATTGTGAAGTTAGTCTCAATTGTGTTTGAAGTGGAGATTCTCTACCCGTTTATAATCCTGATGTATAAATTATTAATGAAATGAAATTCAATTTTCTCTTAAAAAAAAAGGTGGTGATCATGTGACTCGCAAATTCTGTTGCTGGATGTTTTTTTTTATTTGACTGTGAATTGTGTTGTTTATTGTTATAGTATGTTGTGTTCCTATTGGAATGTTGATACCTCTCTTGGTTAGTTCTGTTCCTATTAGAAGGCAATAGAAAAGATGATAGTTGTAGTAACTGCAATAGCCTTGGCATGCCTAAATGCTGATCCAAATTTGAAACAGGTCTCAAAAGTAGTTCTGTTCCTATTGGAAGGAACAAACCAAGCTTCACACTGTTAGTTCCATTATTATTTCGGTCAAGTGTCATGTTTCATAATCTGTTGACTCAGGAGACAATTTAGCTCTTATGTTTGGCTAATTGCTTAAATAAGGGCTTAATGTTTGTCAAAATGCCCAAATAAGGGTCTGATCTTTTAATTTGGTCAAATAAGGGCCTAACGTTTGCCAAAATGCTCAAATAAGAGCCCGATCTTTTAATTTGGCCAAATAAGGGCCTAACGTTTGCCAAAATGCTCAAATAAGGGCTTGGCATCGAAAATTCTCACGTGTCATCCAAACTGATGCCAGACCCTTATTTGAGCATTTTGGCAAATGTTAGGTCCTTATTTGGCCAAATTAAAAGATCGGGCCCTTATTTGAGCATTTTGGCAAACGTTAGGCCCTTATTTGGCCAAATTAAAAGATCGGGCCCTTATTTGAACATTTTGACAAACGTTAGGCCCTTATTTGAGCAATTAGCCCTTATGTTTCATAATTTTGTCTTCCTAATCATTTGCCTTTTGGTATTATGTCCATCAATATTTTATCATTGTTTAATAACTTTCCTTTTTTCTAACTTCTTTTGTTTTAACTAAAATATTTTATCTATATATTAAAGTTATTCCCAAAATGCTCAGCATTTGCCTTTTCTTCTTCTGACATTTGTCCAAAATTGATTGGTTAGATAAATTGATTTTACAATTAATATTTTTATTCATCCAAAATAATATATTAGGATAATATTGAATTAAGGACTCTCCTTTTATTTAAACTTTTCTCTCATCCCAAAATTAAAAATCTTTTTGTCTGTCACATTTTTCTTCTTAAAATTAAAATTTTTTGTACGACTATTGAAATAAAAATAAAAACCTGACGCGGATGCGCAGGAATAATATCTATAATAAAAAACAATAAGAATGAGAATAAGAATGAGAAGTGAAAATACAGGAAAACCGATCTAAAGATTTTTTTTTTTTGCCAAATGAAAGGATTTAAAGTAACCACCATACCATATGTGCCAAAGCCAACATTTAAAGATTGAAAACCATGCATTTGGGTACTATTAAGGCAGGTTTAATGGGTAATTTCAACTTCATTATATTTTTAATGGGTATTTGTTTTGCTCTAATATTTTGCCCATCGAGTTAACCCAACCCGGTTTTCACCCGGAGCACCTAATTTTCCTGTCGGTTATTCGAGGTTTTGCTTTAGGAAAGACAAAATGGAGGTCTGGTCTTTCCCACTTTTTCTTCTTCTTCGTTTCTCTCTCTTCTCTTCTCTTCTCATCTCCTTTCTCTCTTCCCTTCTTCATCCTCATCTTCATTGTCTTCGAGTCCCTTGCCGGAAATCAGACCAAATCCTCCGCGGTGACACTCCTTTCGACCAACGCTACCAACCCCTCAACCAATTTTGAAGATAAACCTTGATTTTGAAAGAATCCATAAACCTCCAAGAAACTAAACCCTAGTTTATGTTTTGTATGAAAACAAAGAAGAATAGTTCAAAGATGGCAACTTTCTCCAAATCAATGGCATTGTTTCATTTAGTATTAGATATTTGTCGGGAAACACAACTGATGAACACCCATTTCCGTTTCTCTTCAAGAGATTTCCGAGAGAGAAGAGGTAATTTTTTTATTTTTCTGATTTAATTTCCTTTCATTCTGAATTTCTGTTTTTCTATTTTTCTACTAGTTTTTTTTGCTGAGTGTTTAAAAGCTTTTGTTGTTCTGTATTTTATGAAATGTTTTTGGATTCTTAGTGGATGGTTTGGAAGGTGCTCTATCTGTCAGAGTTATTTGAATTATATAACGATATTCAACAGAGGGAAAAACTTGATTCAACTGTTATATCCTTTTACCTTGTTAAACTTTAGATTTTCCTTCCTTCATATACTGCTGTCTAGTCATTATTGTTAGTCTTAGCCTATATGATTAATCTGTTCCTACATACTCTACCAGCAAATCATTGTTTGGATCATGGTTCAACAAGGGCCTTGTTTATTAATTTGAGATAGAAAGTTGTCCAATATAAATTTGAGAGAAAAAGTTTATTAATTTATTTGTCAAATTAAGTCTTGTTTTTTGTTAGTGAGAATAAGATGAAAGCAGTGGTAAAAGGGAATTCTGAATTGATGTTCTAATGAAAGTGGGGAGGGAGATAGTAGATTTTCATAGAGAGATGATTTTGTGAGACTCAACTGAGACAACATCACCATTGTGTTCAGTTCACTTCTCTCTTGACTGGCTTGGCTCTAAATTGAGCCCTTAATTAGTACAGTATAATTTTTAGATGAAAATGGCAGAGACAATGGTGATGTTGTCTCAGTTGAGTCTCAACCCACCCTAGAAGTCTTGGTCGAGGCACAAGCTTTCGTCCACATCTGTTCCAAAGAAAAAATTGAATTTTGTAATATTGTATAGTAGTTAGTGGACATTAGAGGCTAAGACACGTATCATATGATTTGTCTTTAGAAATGGATGTGATAATCATTTAAATATCTTTTTGTTTTCCTCTTGTATGTCGTTCATTGATTTGTTGTTTTCATGTACAGACAACAAGTTTTGGGGTTTCTAACATTGATCCAACTGCTTGGGAAGACAAAAAGTGTAAAGGCAAGTCAAGGTTCCCTGCTCAGGTAAAGTTTGGAATTGAAGTTTGGAGAATTTGTTCACCTATTTATTTTCGTAGAAGAGGATTCTTTAAGGCTAGTCCTGCACCACTATGATGGTCCCAAATCAAGGACCTAGAGGAGGCCTTGGCACTGAGCCCCTGGAAGACCCGGTAGAAGAAGTAAGAAAATAATCGTTAAGTATAAATGAGAACTGCAAGAGCAAGATATTTTCGACTTTCGATCATCCAAATTTTGTATAGGATGTCCATGTAAATTTGAGAGTATGCTCTGTAGATAGGGAAGGGGTAAGATATGGGCACAAGATGTATACACTTTTCTGTTCAGACAATTTATAAACCTTGCTTTTGTAGCATATTTTGATTCAATAATAGAAAACTTTGGAATGTCTTAAACCTGTTTTATTATATAATGAAATCATTTCCAATTTTGTTAATAGGCTCTCAAGAATGTTGAAAATATGTTTTTCTTATGATATTAATTATGTATTTTGAAAATGTAGTCCCATAACTATATTATGATTATGGTGAAATTAAGTTAATTTTTTTCCCAATTATGTTAAATAATGAGTAACAATGGAAATTAGTATGGAAAAAAAAAATTATCATAATTGCAAATATTTTTTTTTGGTACATATTAGTTGCAAATATTAAGTTAATTATACATCAATTTTTTGTTCAACTAGTCAGGGTAATTGCGGCTAAAAAAACTAGTCAAGGTAGTTTGGTCTTTTTAATTATTATTCCTTACTCATTCCAAAGTATTTCCCCTTGAACCAAACAATTTCATAATATCACCTCACATATTCCAAACCACCAACCAAACCAAATAATACATACAAGTGGATCGGCCCACGCTGGCGCGTCGGGCATTCAACAATCTATTTCTTTGAACATTTTTCTATTTGAATTAAATTGTTTGATACGTAGGAAATTTCGAAAGTATTATGATTTTAAATGTGTTGCATCTTTAAAAGGTTATACTATTAACATTGAGCATATTTAGCAATAAATTAAAAATATTAGTTTGTACATAGACATGTGCAATAGCTTAAATTTTATTTCCTCCTCTAAAGTGTGTAGCACTTAAACAAAAACTAAGTTTACTCTCTTCTTCATATGGACATGAAAGCTCTCTTCTTCATATGGACATGAAAGGCCTAAAGAGAGGTTACAATTTTAGATAATTAAGGGGGATAAGATTTATTATAACATTTATGTGAAAGGAAAAGATAATTACAAAAAAGGGTTTAAGGGCAAGAACTGACTAGAAACTAACTTAGGGTCTTCTTAGTAATTTGACAGGTGAAAATAGACAGAAAAAGACAAAAAAAAAATTCAAATGGAGCCTCCTCATCGATCCTCAAAAGGGGCCTTTGGTAAATTTCCTGGGTCTTTCAAATACTATTTAGTATATATATTCTATTCTATTCCCAAGGAATCTTTTGTCCATTCCCCCTCCACTTTATTCCGCATACCAAACGTGCCGTAATTGTTCAAAAGGAAAGAAAGAAGAAAAAAAGAGAAGAAAGAAATTGTATTCTCCATTCAACAAGAGTACCCAATTTGAATATCATTTCAACTCCCGGCCAAAAGAAAAGAAAAATGAATTTCATTTCAACTTAAAACTTAAAAGGAGCCTAACCTAACCCCTTTTCTTTCATTTCAATTTCATCATTCCTCCTCCATTGTCTCTTTGGCAACTCCCATTCTCTTAACTCTACACCACTTTGTCTACTTGTATCTTTATTGCTGGAAATTGTTCAAGTATTGACGGCCAAACTGAACTACGATTATTAGGTGTTAATTAAAAGCAGTTAAAATTATAAAAGCTAATACAGCAACAACTATGCTATTAATACAAATTTTGCAGCACAGTTTACAAGGGCTGAGAAAAAAAATTAAAGTTCAATGTGAAAGACTTGTTCCACAAGGAATAAAAGAAGAATCTCGTGATTTGTTTACCATATGTACCACTTAATTCTCTATAATCACTGCTAAAACAATTGGGATTTTAGGCCTCTGTTTGCTAAAGCATTTGTAAAAATGCAGGAATTTGGCAGGCATATTTGCAGACTGACATATATAATACCAATGCACATATACAAGTTTGAGCCAGAACCATCATCTAGGCCAAATTTTGGAGCCATTAATATTGGGCTGTTCCAAAATTAACATATTTTCACACAAAGAGCCACTACATTTTAAACTCTTTTCAAGACAAGTCCAACTTCCAATATCTATTTCGCTCTTGTGGCAGCATCAGTAATTATAAAACTAAACTTATATAAGCAGAGGTGCATTGTAACACACAATAAATTGGTTGCATTCCAATGCAAACACTTGATTTATATGTATGCCAGTTATAGTTGCCATTCTCAGTTTGCAGCAGATTTAACATAGATGGAAAAACCTTCTTAATCTTCCCATATTTGAAGTTAGATGAGAAATTTAGCAGATAATCAAATAGGTGATTTACCATTTAAGCATTCCAAACCCCACTGCACTTTTGATGCATCAAGAAATTTAGCAGATCAGCCAATTTCACAGCCAAGGTATCCATACTTGCAATAGGTGTCCTAAGAACAGAACAAAAAGCCTAAACACACCAAGTTACTTAAAATAATACAATTTCACAATCCATCCTACAAATCCTTATAGGGGAAATGAGAAACAAGACCATACCTTCAAAAGCACACTACATTGAACTTGACTTGCAGTCTTGCAGAATATTATAAACTTGATACTACAACTAGTTTGATGAAGAAGAACACCTAACCATATTAGTGTAAACTTTTCTTCTCATTGCACTTGTCCATATTTGACAATTGTTTCCTTCACTTCTCTCTCTCTTTTAAACATTATAACAATTTAATGATGATTCTGAGTGAAACTGAAATGTGATATGATAGATCTACTTTGATAAGAATTTAGTTAAATATATATAGCATGTATTGGGTGAAATTTAGTGATGGAAAGAGACATGTATGGCTGATTCTTTAGATAAAGCGAGAAGAAATGCAGTTAAAGTACTCCCTGCAGCATCAATTTTAAGAATATTATTATATAATAATAATAACATGGTTAATATGAAATCCTACCGCCCTTGCTTCAATAAGGACTATAGTAACAAGCATAAAAAAAAGTAACCATAAAAAAATTGAATAAAAATACTAAAAAAATTGTGTTCCTTACTTTATTCTAAACAACTCCATTTTCTTGTATCATATCTGTTCAGCCCTGTTTAAGTCTCAAAATCTCAGCATCTTACCTGAAATATAAGGAGAATACGAGTTAGAGTGCAAGAACCAGAAGAAATTAAATGAAAATGATCATATTGATAAAAGAGGCTAACCTTTTGTAGAGAGCCCTGATGTCTTTTGTTAACAAGTGACTTTCCAGGAATACATCATTGCTCTCATTTAAATTAACAGGCTCAATATCAAAACCTCGGTTACTACAATACTTGCTCCACTCGAACCACATCTTCGCAATTAATTCCTTATTGAGACAAGTAATGTGATCCTCCTCTTCAGGAGAATCACCAGCAACCAATCTATAAACATACACTTTCTTCTTTTGGCCAGGGCGAAATGCACGGCCTATTGCTTGGCGGGTCACTGATGGATTGAGATGAACATCCAACATTATGATTCGCGATGCCCCTACCAAAGAAATTCCCTCTCCACAAGCCTTAATAGATCCAAAGAAAACTTTAGCATCAGGAGAGTTGTTGAATCGTTCCATAGACTGCTCGCGATGATCAGCACTTGCTTCACCAGTGATTGAAAAAATCTGATTCCCTGGATGCCAGCCCTTCAGTTTCACACACAATCTCTCTAGAAATCTCAATGGTATGAGATACTGACTAAAAACAAGGAGCTTCTCACCAGCTGCTTCACACAAATTTAACATATTAAGGAAATATGTTGCTTTGGCTCCCTCCTTGAGGTCTACTCTGTCTAACAAGTTATCCATCACATGATCTGTTATGACAAAATCAGAATTCTCAAACAAATAATTGAGTTCTGGATGCAGATAAACAACACTACCAGCATATGAAATCTTGAACTTCCTTTGAAACTGTTTTAACTTCTCAACTTCATTTCTCTGTTTGGGACTAAGATTGAGTACCACAGTGAAATCAACAAGTCCAGGAAGTTCATCCAGAAAATCCCCTTTGTAGTAATGAAGGACTTTGCTAGTCATCTCACGCAAATCATCAATGACTGAAACTTTCCTCTCAAAATTCCCATCCTTCTGCAGTGTGTGCTCCACCAAATCATAAAAGGCTGTTTCGGCTCCAGTTTTGTTGAACAACTTCTTCCCTGCCTTGCTCATTATCCGCTGCATCACCAATCTGGAAGTATTTAACCTAAGAAACTTTGGTCGTACGAGGTTCAATATGTTAAATACCTCTTTGACATGATTCTGATAGAGGGTTCCAGAAAGTACAACTTTTCTAGCAGTTTGCACTTTCACAAGAGATTTTAATACATCAGTGTTCTCATTTCTTGGTGTGTGCCCTTCATCCATAATCAAAATTGAAGGCACTTTGAGCAGTATCTCTCTGCAAGTAGTAGAATTCTGGCTGGTTCCACCATCACAAACTATTGTAGAGAACTGCTTGTATCCAAGAAAAAGTATACTTTTGCTTTCAACCCAGAGCTTTAATACTTCTAGTTGTTGAAACCGATTATCTGCTTTCATGGAGTAAAAATCGAGCAGTGGAATATGCTCAACTTGCCATGTTTCAAATTCTTTTTTCCATGTAGGCAATATACCTTTTGGAAGCACAACAAGCGGTTTTGCCTGCGGATATTTGGCTAAGAAACTCTGGATGAAGCTGATTATCATAAATGTTTTTCCAGATCGAGGTGCATGTGCCAAGATACAACCCCAGGATTATTTGTCACCAAATTGCTCACCAGAAAATTGAAGCCCTCTATTTGGTGAGATTTCATTTTCTTCATAAGCCTTGGGTGAGCAACTATGCCATTGGTAACAGTTAACTCATGATGATCTTCAGAAAACTTTACTGCTCCATCAATTTCAGTTGAATATCTAACTTTGTCATTCCTTATCTCTAAATGTGCATTATTCTTTTTGACCTGGATTAATTGAAAAGTTCAAAAACAAAAGAAATAAGCAGACAATAAACATTTAGCCAGGAAATGAGCTGATAGGGGCCTAATAGTTGGATTTAGCCAAACCTGACCATGTAAGCAGAACTTTTATGTAACATTACAATAATTAGAGTCTTTCTTTAGTTAAAACTTGAACAATAAAGACTAATTAGAAGATTTACTTACCTTGCTAAACTGAATTTCGATTATATTCTCGATTCCTCTACCGATAACCCCACAAATACGGCAGACATCACCAATATCATCCTTTAAGACAAAAGAATGATCACAGACGTCTTCATCTTCTGACATGTGTTTACTCAATTCTGAAGTATCCTCACTTGTATTCTACCAAAAGAATCATAACTCATAAACGAAAATTTAATATACATGCTAAGTGAAAGAGATAATTAACTGGTTGTAGTTTATTTAAGTAATAATAACATCCTAACTAAATACAGTATGTCAAACAAGTACTTTTAATTCTCAATGAAGATCAGAATTAAAGCATGTAGCAGAACCAAAAATTGTGACCTGAAGTAGAAGCACAAGACCATTGATGACATATTTTACATCAAAAGTAACAAGATCAAGACATCTAAAATATTTAGAACATAATGCTTGACTTTCCCAAATGGGTGGACTATAGAATTCAGACATTTGAGTATAATTATGAACTCAAAACAGAGAAGAAAAAGGCTTGATAGATTCATTTTCAATAATATGCAATAATTACTCTTTGTGGGAGTTTAAATTACCTTGGAAACCTCTAATGCCATTGACATCTCCTGCCAAATATTTTCCAAACCATCATCTTCAATCTCCATTTGAGTATTACTGTCCTCTTCAACGCCAACATAAACTCCTTTTTCCTCCTTGATATCAATTTCACTGTTGTTGGGTAAATCAACTTTTTCTTCCCTGTAACTTATGTTTCCAATGGACTCTAAGACCAGAATTGCTTCAGACTCACCAAGCTGATGAAGATCATTGGAGTTACCAACCTTAAATTCACCAGACACCAACAAGTTAAGATTTATCAAATTAAAACTTAAAACAATAAAAAAAAAAAAACAGCCATTTAGAATCAACAGACACAAAGTCCACAAAAAGCTATAAGTTTATACTAAAACATTTATGCTAATTATCAGCCATTGATATGACAATATCATCATTGAACATAACTCCAATCGAATCAATATGAGAAAAACCTTAGTACCAATTATTAAATTTCTTCATGAATATTGGAACTAGAATTTCTTTAGGGCCAAACTGAAAAATGAGGGAATTCAAAAATTTTAATTTGTATGCATAAAATCTGTCTTTTATACAATACAAATATCGTTACCTTGGAATTTGGATTGCTCATATGAAGCATTAATCTTTTAGGAGCTACAAGTTCGAAATGACAAGTTTGACTCATCTTCAAACCATTGTCAATTACGAACTTCCTCCATCCCTTGGAGAACTTTGCGTTTATCATCTCCAGAGGCCACTCCTTATTGGCAGATTGAAAGATGAATTTCATCCTGCCCTTTTTCTTGATTGAGTTTCTTCTCAAAAACTCACGAGGAGGCCGCTGAAATAAAAAAAAAAAAGATTAGAAGTTAAAACATGTTAATGAATTTAACGTACATATATTAAATTTAACTTGACATACCATGTGGAACTCTGTTTCCACCATTGATTTTGTCATAACTTTGTGAAAATGCAGATGTGTATCGACATCTTTTCTTCTATGTTTAGTCATTGTGAGTATATGTTTGTAACAAGGATTTATATTTGATGCACCTCTTTCAATTGAAGATCAGGCTGATCAATTGGAGCGCATGGTACCAAAAAAGTGTTATGGAGGACATGGTGTTGCCTTGGAAGAGGTTCCTGTGGTTTCATACAAACAGAAGGTGTTGGGGCGCAGTCTAGACTCTAGAGAGGAATCCGCTGCTAATTGTTTTTCTGGGGTTAAATTGCCAGAGTGAGGTCAGAAAGATGATGGACTCGGGTGAAGAAGTTGTCGTGGAAGCCGAATTTTAAGCCTTCTAATGCTTCTTTTAATGCAATGCAACTCCAGTCAGCTGGGTTCGGTTGCTGAAACTCCTGATTGGATATTTACCCGGGATCTTCTATAACAATCCTCAGTCATTTTTGCTATTATTGGCATTAAATTCTACTATAGTAATTTTGAGCATTTTTAATCGCTAATTGGGGACTCCGTTCTTAATTTTTGGCAGTTGGAGTATTAAACTTTGCATGACTTTATTAGAAAAAAAAATTTTAACTGTTTGTTTTTTTTTTTTAAAATTTTAAGTAAAGAAAAAAAAATTAACTATTTTTTTGAGGTAATAAAATTTTGGGCTTTTTAATCTATGGGCTAAAAAGATCTTTGTTTCAATATAGTGGCCCATGAAAGAACTACCTTAGGCTCCGACTCATTAGTTTCCCGCCAATTTTAGTCTTAATAACTCTTATAAGCTTCTCCCTCACTCTCCCCGAAACTAGGGTTTATTTATTTAGTTCCAAAATTATGATCCGCTAGGTCCCTAATTGATTTCAGTTTCTCTCAAATTCTGCACCCCATAAACACCCATTTTTTAAATTGACTCAATAATTTGTTATTTCTTGCTCTTCCGATGGAGGAACCTCGCGTCAAACGCCCCAAAATTTCAAGGTGCTTCTGCTCTCACCCTTCTTTTTTCCCCCTCTCTTACAAGAAAATTATGCTTTTACTTGGTTTAGATTTTCCTTTTTCTTAACGGCGGTTCCAAATTTTTTAATTTTTGTTTTGCTTCAAAGTTTTTCCTTTATCATTTCTTTGGGTGATTTTCACTGTCGCGATTATCTGGTGAAGAAGCGCGGGAAATTTGGGAAAATAAGGGATGGGACTTGAGAAAAAAAAGTTAAGACTTGAAATTTGATTTGATTTTTTTTGTTGGTTTTAGAAGGAGATACTACTGTACGTTTTTTGATTTTTCACTTTCTATTGTTGCTCTTTCTATGTCCTGGGAAAATGTGGGTTGGATAAGAAAGGGAATTGCAAGAAAAAAAAGGGTCTTTGTAAAAAGAAAAACCAATGTAATATGTTTTATTTTTTTTTATTCTTTTTGGTTCATTATTATGTTTCTCATTCTCATATTTGTATCAATCGTGTAGCAGGCTGAATATTTTTTTTAATCTTTTCTTTTAGGGGTGAAGATGACTATCTGCCTGGAAATATCACTGAGATAGAGCTCCATAATTTTATGACATTTAATCACTTGGTATGCAAACCGGGATCACGATTAAATCTTGTTATAGGGCCAAATGGTTCTGGAAAGAGCTCTCTTGTATGTGCTATCGCACTTTGTCTCGGTGGTGAGCCTCAGGTTAGTATTTGTTTGACTGATTGTTACTGCTCATATCTTGTCAACTGTCTAAGACTGCCGGTATTTGATTTGTGCAGCTGCTTGGAAGGGCCAAACATATTGGGGCGTTTGTGAAGCGTGGGGAAACGACTGGCTACATCAAAATTTCCTTGAGAGGGTACACTAAGGAGGAGCGGATCACCATTGTCCGTAAAATTGATACAGAGAACAAGTCGGACTGGTCGTACAATGGTTAGATTTTGAATTATTGTTATTGACATTGGAACTGTTCTCCATCAGAATGCTTTTGGTCAATCTGAATCATGCAATGTCTTATTTACAAGTAGTGTTTAGGTTCTATTCTTCAAAAAAAAAAAAAATGCTTAGGTTCTATAGGAGTCATTTGGCTGTAAGTCAACTTCAGCAAGTGTGACTAAAGTAGTTAGCTTTCAGCATATCTGTGATTATGCACTCTGTCTTATGGTTCTTGCATAGTTCAAAATGTTCTATTCACTATTTCAGTTGCTAGCCAACTGGCATGAATGATCTAGTTTTACTCATTGCCTGAAATTCAGGATGTCTTTCTCAAGGGTTTCACGTAATTTGGAGTACATAGTTGATTTCAAGTGTTTTGCATTTTCATATATGATCCTTGTTTCGTATAGATTAGTTTCCCTCTAATTATGGGAGCAGTTACCTATTGATCTTATAGGTTTAATTAGCATTTGGAGCTTTTTTTTTTTTTTTTTTTTTTTCTAACTTATCTATGGATTGGTGATTTCAGGCAAATCTGTGCCCAAAAGAGAGATATTGGAAGTAATTCGAAAATTCAACATCCAAGTCAACAATTTGACACAGGTGAGTTTTGAGCTTTTGCCTACAGTGCTTGTTTATTTGGTCCTAATGGTTTTGTATCAACTTTTCCTGCTGCGTAATTTTCATATAGGAAGAGCAACTTACATATAATTGGATGCTTTTATTTAGATGTCCACTATAACACATGTGGATGCTCCATTTCAGTGTTTTCAAGGTGCCTAGGTGCTAAGTTGATTCTTTTGGCCATATCAATATTGGCAAGATACTACAGTGATACTTTGTGGTTATTGGAAGAGAAACATCTGGAAACCAACCGTTGATAGTTTTATTTTTCTCCAACTATAAAGACTTTCCCATGTTCATTCTTTAAGATGCTATCTTAAAATATCATAGAAGTTATTATGTGCTTCGCTTTACTTACTGTGATCATACAGATATTTCATGCAGGCTTGAAAGAGCTGTAAAGTCATATAGATTATTATCCATCTTTTAACTGAATGTGTTATCAACTTATGATATCATTCTGGTTCTACCTGTGTAGAGTCTTCAAAACAGTCTCCTAATATGGAACTAACTTTCAGCCTTCTTAACTGAATGTGTTATCATATCATGCTGGTTCTATCTCTCACTGCATCTCCCTCTCTTTTTATCCCCTCCCCTGTTTCATCCTACCATATCATACATGTAGAGGGTGATAGATAATTATGGATGCAAAACAATTTTCTTTTTCTCTTTTCAATTTTAGCAATAGAGGAGCATTATTATAGGTACTTTGAATTAATTTGAGATAGCACTGCGGTTCGATACAATTTTATATTTCTTAATTACTGTTTATTAGATTTTCATATTTTTGTAATTAGTGTTTGTGTTCTGGCATAGTTCTTACCACAAGACAGGGTCTGTGAGTTCGCCAAATTAACTCCCATTCAGCTTCTTGAAGAGACTGAAAAAGCAGTTGGTGATCCTCAACTTCCTGTGCAACATTCTACTCTCATAGAAAAAAGCCGTGAACTGAAAAAATATCAAAAAGTGAGTTCAAACTGTATTTTCTGCATTATTGATTTTGCAAAGCAACGTGCTTGAACTTCACTGAACTTATTGTAGGCTGTAGAAACAATGCAAGAAAGTTTGAAACAGCTGGTCGCCCTTAATGCTGAACTAGAAAAAGATGTTGAGCGAGTGCGCCAAAGGAACGAACTTCTGGAAAAGGTTTGCTTGTTTTCATTTTTATTATACTTTACTTTGAGTGCTCCATATCAAATTGATGCTTTGTTGTGGTAAATTTTATAGGTTGATTACATGAAAAAGAAATTGCCCTGGCTGAAGTATGATATGAAGAAAGCAGAATTCTTAAAAGCTCAGAAGATGGAAAAAGATGCAGAGGAGAAGTTGGCTGAAGCTGCAAAGACACTGAATGATCTCGAGGCACCCATTAAGTATGATGACTTGGTTATTCTGATTTTTAATTGATAATAAGTTAAATAGTCATTTATCCTCCTATGCAAAAGGCATTTCTTGATAAGCAATACCAACAATGTTTATGGTAGTATCTTTGGGTGAAAAATAAGGGAAAATTAAGGTAGTTTTCTTATAATTGGGAGTGGGTGGTTTAGAGGTTAGAGGTTTTTGTAAATATATAATTATTTTTAATTTTAATTCTTTTAATAAAGAAAAAACTGAATTTTGTACAAGAGTTAAAAATCGTTTTTTGCCCCAAATAACCATGTATCTTTGTGAATTCATAGCACCAAACTAACTAAATGACCATGGTCTTATTTTGTAATTAAACGCTCATTTTGAAAATTTATAGCCAAGTACTCTGAATGTTGATCCTGACGTTTTTCAATTGTCTACTCGCATGCCCCTAACTGCCTATTTTGAATTTTTTTCTCCTTTCTGAGCATTTGTTATTGCCATCTTTCCCTAATTATGATGGAAATATTAATCAGAAAATTGTTGTTTGCAGAAAACAAAAGAATGAGAAGGGGAAGTTGGAAGATAAATGTAAACATCTTAGCAACCTCATGAATGAAAACATTAGGAAGCGTGCTGATATTCTTGACAAAGAAAATGCTGCGGTATGCTTAACTTTTTATATCTTTTGTGCCGTAAGGTTTTTCTGTATGTAGTTGCATGAAATTAGAATCATTTCTATTGATGAAATGAGTCAATTGCACACTTTTAGGCAGTCCAAGTGCGAAGTAAATACAAGGATGTGGAGGAAATGAGGAAAAAAGAAGACTCTCGCAAACAAAAGATATTGGCAGATAAAAAGAAACTTGATGATGCTGAAACGGAGCTTCAGAGTCTGCGTTCATATAAGCCTCCTAAGGAGGAAATTGTAAGTCACTGATATAGATTGGTATTGCATATACTTGTTATAAACCTTGATTATAGAATTATTATAAATTTAACGACTTCTGATCCAAAATATCAATCTCCTTGTGTAATGCACAAAGTTCAAGCGTAGTGGGTTTATGGGTGATATAGCCTTTTTCGCTGAGCATTTGATTATCTTTTTCTTTTTCCGATGACTTATTGTAATTATTTCTTTGCAATCCCTGATACAGCTAGGTGTTGCAGAAGGTAGCTCTAAACCATGATCATGCATAGCAGCTTTTAGAATTATGATAAATATAATGACCTCTATCTCAATATATAAATCTCTTTCTATGATGCACAAAGTTCAGCTATAGTTGGTTTTTGGGTGATTGCCTTCTTCCCTGAACATTTCGTTATATTTTTGTCTTTCTGCTGATGAAAGAGTGAATGGGTGTAAGAGTGAAATAAAGAAGGGTGTAAGAGTGAAATAAAGAATAAATGATTGTCTCCTTTTGGTATAAGTAGGGAAATATTTCAACCAAATGGAAAGATGAACTGATATTTTTTTTTTTTTTTCATTTTCATTTTTTTTCCTGGGACATACGGATTATCAATTTACTCTTTCTTGAGCCAAGATGATTATTATAAGATATGATCTGGTTGCTTCAGTAGGATAATTTCACATGATGTTTTGCTTTTGTTAAAATATTTTACTGATGTTTCGTTACTTTGTATGTTTGGCAATTTTTTTTTATCTTTCTTTTGATGTTGAGCAAAGTTTTTTTTCACCAGGAAAGTTTAACAAGTCAAATTGCGGAGAAAACTTCTTCTGCTCGTGAAAAGAGGCGGCAGAAGGAGACGAAAGAAAAGCATCTAGGCCAACTCAAATTAGCCTTGAGGAGCTGTGTGAACAGGTTTTTTTTTTTTAAATGATCTAAATTCTTTTCATTTGTTATTTTGGTTTTTTTGTTTGTTTGTTTCCTTGACATTTTCTGCTTTTGTAGTTTGACAGATCTGGAGAATAAAAACACCAAGCTTCTGCATGCTTTAAAGAACACTGGTGCAGAAAAGATATTTGACGCTTATCAATGGTTGCAACAGCATCGCCATGAATTGAACAAAGAGGTTTTTGGTCCTGTATTGCTTGAGGTAAATGTTTTGTAATGCAGGTAATTTTGTTTATTACTAGTGATATAGCTGTTTTTGCTTACTGTGTAAATGTGAACTTAGGTGAATGTCTCGGATAAGCTTCATGCTAACTTCTTGGAAGGTCATGTTGCTCATTACATATGGAAGGTATGCTCTAACGTTGTTTCTTTATTCCTTTTCCCCCCTTTTGCAGATTTCTCATATTTACCAATGCCAAGTAGAGGTTACAAAGTCTCATTGCCTCTCTCTCTCTCTTTCTTTTTCTCACTCTTTTTCATTGTGAGTTTACTTTTGACCAAGAAGAGGGTAGAGACTCCATTGCTTCTTTGCATTAAACATATTTTTACCTTGTTCTGTATGATTTTTATGCCTGTTGCAATGTATACACACACCCACCCACCCAGTCCTTGTAGTATGCATTAAAAATATATTTACCTTGTTCTGTATGATTTTTATGCCTGTTGCAATATATAAACACACCCACCCACCTCAGTCTTTGTTGTATGCAAATAAGTTGGCTAGAAAATGATGGGAAAAAAGAACTTGATAGTTAATTATGCATTGTTCTATTCTGCATGAAAATTTTTATCAATTTTAAATACTAGCTTAACAAGTTTGCAATTATGCTACCATGCGACAAAACAATACCATGTTGGCATGAATGCAGGGGTACTAGAGTGATGCTTGCTTTAAAGCCTTTCCTAATGGCCAAAGTGCAGTTTCTTAATGCAATAAATGAACCGGCCTAGTCCTGTTTTGCCTTGTTAAGCTCGGTGGTTTAAACTTAAGTGAGCTTAAGAAAGTAGTTCGAAATTGGTGAGGGGTTGCATATTGATGCTTGCTTTTAAAGCTTTCCCTGCTGGTTAAGATACAGTATTTAGGGCAGTAAATGAACTAAGCCAAGTTATGTTTTGCCTTGTTGTTGATTAAATTTAAGTGAACTTGAATCAAGCTCAAGCTGAGCTTAAGAAATTATTTTGAACTTGGCAGGGGGTTGCATATAGATTTTTTCTTCTAAAGCTTTCCATGATGGCTAAGATGTAGTATTTAGGTCAGTAAATGAACTAAGCCAAGTAATGTTTTGCCCTGTTGTCAATTAAATTTAAGTGAGCTAACTGAGCTTAAGCAAGTATATATTTTTTAAACTTAATTTGGCTTATTAACTGTGCATGAAGCTGACATGAGCCCACAGCAAGCTCTTGGCTTAAACCAAAGCAGCAGCTTGAAACCTCATAGGACTTAAAGTTTTACAACTCAAACCACTCAAAAGTATAAATGATTAAAATCTAACTGGAGCTTACCAGTGGTAAGCCAGACATCATGTGCCAAAATGTCCCCTGAAGTTAAGTATGTGGTCCTACCATGCATGAGGCCTTTTAAATATGGTTGAAATAATTTGCCGGGAAGGGTTCAATCATAGATGCAGCCTCCTCCTTTGACTTTTTGAATTGGGGTTTGGCATTGACAGGGGAGAGAAGCTCTCTTCCCTTTTCTGATTATCAAAACTTAAAATGTTTCCATTTTTGAGAACATACCATTTTTTCTTTTGAAGAACATAACAGATTTATTCTGCGATAATATATAATTTTAAAAATAAACAATGAAATCTAATTCATGTTAATTCTTTTTCTCAATATTATAAATATCAGAGGATTATTTGAATATGTTCAAGTTATTAATGATTTTTCTGTACAACATGATAAGAATAAAACAAATTATTAGAGTTTTCCATCATGTTTGTTCCCAAATGGTGTATTGAGTTTGTTCATGGACATAAATGAGCTGAGTATCGATGTTCAAGCTCTGTTCATTCATTAATCAAGCTTGAAGTACTGTTCACACTCATTTGTAATATTCATAGATGAATATGAATGAGCTCTCTAAACAGCTTGTTTAGGAAATGTTCAATGAGTGGAGCTGTTTGCTTTTTTGGTCTGGCAACTAGCAATATGATAAGAGCATAGAGTTATTTAAAGTTACTTCATCATTTTGTCTATTTCAGCAGACTTATGGTAAGATTAACTGCTAAGTTCTTTGCTAGAAGCCTAGAACTAATTTTAATGTCTTGTTTAGGAAATGTCCAATGAGTGGAGCTGTTTGTTTTATGATCTAGCAACTAGCAATATAAAAATAGCATAGTCATTAAAAGTTACTTCCATCATTTGGACTATTCGAGCAGACTTATGGTATAACTGCTAAGTTCTTTGCTAGAAGCCTAGAACTGAATTTAATGTATTTATAAGACTTCTGGGTTGACAGAGGTTTCATGAGTGCATTCTGATGCAAAGTCTGGTAAACTACACCTAATGCAAGCCTTGCAACTATCACAATTTTTATACACATTCTCATATCTATTGTCAGTTGACATGTTAGTCTATGCATCATATGCTGTTTCATTCACATAGTGCTTACAATATATAGTGTGATAAATGTTTAAAGGAACTTTTTAGGATCGGATATTTTGGTTGCATCATTTAGTTGCATTTTTAACTTGCATGATTTTCTTTAGCCTAATTTATCTCTAAACTTCTTAAGGTGTGGATAATGCAGAATTTGTTATAATTTAGTTAGAGCTACTCGACCAAAAGAGAAAAAACAAAGATCTTTGGTTCTGGAAGACTTAAACATTCTACTACTATTGTTTGCATAGTTTTTATTTTAGAATTCTCTCTCCTCTCTTGCTTTGCTTCTTTTCTTTGCAGGTTATGCAGCTAGGATACCTTTTATCTGGTTTCCTTAGTTGTATTTAGTTTTTATGTTTCTCAATAATGTTCTGAAATACTTATATGGACAAAATTTTCAACATGTGATGTGGTATTTGACTTTTACTGTTTTATAAGAAACAATGACCTTCTGTTTATTATGTTGGTTTTCTTTGATTTGCAGTCTTTCATTACTCAAGATTCTCGTGATAGGGATTTTCTTGTAAAGAACCTAGAGTCGTTTGATGTTCCCATTTTAAATTATGTTGGAGGCCAATCAGATCAGAAAGAACCCTTTGAAATTTCTAACCAGGTATCTATCACTGATGGGGCAATTTAGTATTTTATCTGAGGATATCTTAGCAAATTAATGTTTGTGTTTTCTTGCTAATTGACCAGATGCGTGAACTTGGCATTTATTCCCGACTTGACCAAGTTTTTGATGCTCCCACTGCTGTAAAGGAGGTTTTGACATCACAGTGGAGTCTGGACCATTCAGTATGTCTTAAAGTTCCTTGTTCAACATATATATTAAAACTGAACATTCACTATATAATTGTCCTAGTATTTAGAATTTGGCATCTGATACTCTTTTCTTGCTTTCATTAGTATATTGGGTCAGGCAATACTGATCAGAATGCAGATTATATTGCAAATTTGGGAATATTAGATTTCTGGACTCCACAAAACCACTATCACTGGTCTGTTTCTAGATATGATAATAATGCCATATCAGCAACTGTAGAACCTGTTGGTGATTCACGTCTTCTACTCTGTGGTATTTTCTTACTAACTCATCTCAACATTGACCTTAAATCCATGAAATTGGAAATTTCTGAGCTGCTGATTCTTTTTAATTTATTTCTCTCATTTTAAGGTTTGGATCTTGGGGAAACTGAAACACTGAAATCCAGAAAGATTGAGCTTGAAAACTCTGTTGCTGATGCTGAGAGAGGCATAAAATTACTGCAAAGTGAGCAAAGGCAGTTAGAAGATGAATCAGCGAAAATTGAAAAACAGCGTGTATGTTTAAAGAAGAAATTTCTTGTCATTGCTTTATTTATTTATTTTTTGAATCTTAACCAAATATTCTATGTGGGTGAATGTATTTCAATGTAGCTTTATCTTGTGATTTTGCATGCAAAACTTGGAATAACACAGAATCTCAAGAGTAGGGTTCTCTTTTGGAACTCATCTTTCCACATTCATCTCATTCATACTTTCTGCAGGAGGACATGGTCCTTACTAGTAGAAGGATGATACAAAAACAGAAAAACTTGGAAAATTATGTTGGTAAGTTCTGTAGTTTCATCGTTTTCCAGAGTTACTTTTTTCATTGTCATTTTTTTATAATGAATGTTCATATAAATGTGACTGTAGCACAAATGAAATCAACATTATCCTTGGAGGAAAGTGATGACCTGGAAACAGTTGTGGCTAAACTCATTGACCAAGCTAAGAGATCTAATAATGAGCGGTTCAATCATGCAATTAAAATTAAGGTGGAGATGCTTTTTAAGCTCAATTTTCTTTTGTTGCTCTTTCCATGTCATTGTTGTGCTCTGCAGATAAAAATATGGAAATTGTGCCAGAAGCAAGTTAGAAATTGACTTTTTTTATAATGTAATATATGTGCATTTAGTGGAGCTACTTTGTTTTTTTGTTCTTAGTTTTCTCTCTCTCTCTCTCTTGTTTAACAGGATCTACTTGTTGAAGCTGTTGCCTGGAAATGGAATTTTGCTGAAAAACACATGTCCTTTATCGAAAATGATGCAAAGGTATTCATCAGTGACATATCACAGTTGCGACCTATGACTCTTTTCAGTTGTCATCTGTGACAGCTTTCATGTGTCCTTTTTAATTGTGGCGAAATCATCTCCCATATAGTCGTCATAACAAACATTATGACATCCACCATCAGGGGCAGAGGGAGGGGGGCAAGATAATTGGTAAAATTATATTTGCAACCCCCCCCAAAAAAAAAAAATTTCATAAATTGGATCTCCCATAAAAAATATTACTAGATTTTATATATTTTCCTTTAAGATTTAATCAATCCTTTTTACAATTGAATATATCGCCATCTTATCGTATGTAAAGATTATCATTTCATTAAACGTTTTTTAACATTTAACCATTTTTCATGTAAATATTTTCTTGTATGAGTTATATAAGCATATTGATACCAAGTATTATTATTTTACACTGTAATTTTCATTGTGACAATTGGTAAAAATTTTTTTTTAGCCCCCGTAAAATTTCATAAATTGGATCCTCCCCATAAAAATACTAGATTTTATATATTTTTCTCTTAGATTTAAATTTTAATCAATAAATAAAATTTCTTTCCTTCTAACAATTGAACATTTAGCCATCTTATGTAAAGATTATTATTTCATTAAACTTGTTTTTAACATTTAACCATTTTTCATGTAAATATTTTCTTGTATGAGTTATATATAAGCATGTTATATTTATTTCTTTGTTTTCCTTTTCCATTTTTTTTTTCTTTTTTCAAAGTATACACCTCTCTGCCTGATTTTCCAGTCTCACCCTCAACTGACCACTGTTGCCTGGCAACAGCAGTCTTCTTATGTTCCTTCTCTTTCTTTCCTTCCCTGACAGGCTTTGTTTATCTCTTCCACTTTTTGTTTTGCTCCCATTGTTTATCTTTTGTAATTTATCTGTCTCTGCATCCAGTACTCGATCTAGCTGGCTGACAGTAGAGCAGGATCAGATGGCTTGATTCCATGTCTCCCCTCCCCAATGTTTATTTCTTCTCTTTTTCTCTTCACATAATCACATTTTTATTGTGTTTTTTCTTATTCTCTTTTTTCCTCTAGTGCTGGATTTAGTTGTTCAATGCTCAGATGGGCACTAGATGAGTATAATCCATTCCTTTTCCTCAGTATTTTTTTCCCACTTTTCATTGTCTTTCTTCTATCTCCCTTCATTTATCTTTCTCTGTGTTTCTAGTTTTTTCTTCATTTTAGAGACAATAGAAGGCAGTCTAGATTTCTGCGTATCCCACTCTTGACATGTCGCATGTGCTATTAATCTTGCAATATCTGTCAACTCTTCTCCAACATCTGTTTTATATAGGCAGTTTTCTCATGGACAAAACTTTCCCTTGTCCTTTGTCATCTGGGGATGAAACTCTGTAAAAGGATCAAGGACTGCATGCATAAGTTACCGTTTATTGAAGATATTGGTGTCTGATTCATCAATCTTTGGTTTTTGTTGGCTTTGCAATGTTATAGATTAGAGGGTTGGAAGTCAATCTCACGGCACACAAGAAGGTTGCTGCAAAGGCATCACTGGACTTACAGAAATGTAAGTTATTTATTTACTTTAATAATCTAGAATCTTTAAACATATTTGCAGATTCCCCGTTTGATAGGAATTTGTCAAGGTGAATTGTGTTTCAAGTGCCTTAAGCATTTTATATACAGAACATTCTTATTTTATAAGGTCTGTAATTTTCTAAATATACTTCCCGCTTCTCTGTTGGAAGGAATTTAATAGATGGAATTGCCTTGCTTCTTACTTTGTAGAGTAAATATTGTTTTCTTTAACAATTTGAAAATGTTTTACATTAATGCATTTCGTCATGACGCAATGTTAATGCTAATTTTTAAACAATATAAGGGAGTGGAGGATTTTAATTCTCTACCATGGGATTTCAGTGTATCCCCATGTAGTGGGAAAAAGGCTTAGTTTGTTGTTTTTCTTGTCATATAAGTCGGTATATATTGTTTCTTTTTCTCAGTATAAGGAATACTTTTGTTCATATATTTAAATATCCGAGCTTTCTAGTTTATATGGTCCTATTGTGCATTTAATTTGGCTGCAATGCCTTCTTTTTGACTGAATATGATACATGGATTTACTGGAGATTTCTGTCCAAGAATCTCTCCAGAGTGCTCTTTTTTACAGTATTGTTTTTTAAATACTGATGTTGTCCAATTTTCTTCTCAATAAGGTAAAGAAGATGTAGAGGATTATCGTCAACAACTATCAGCTGCCAAGAAGCATGCTGAATCAATTGCGATCATTACTCCTGAACTAGCAAAGCTGTTTCGTAAGGTTTGTTTCTGTTTTTGTTTTGACTTGAAGTAAACAAAGAAGATGTATTTCTTCCTGTAACTATTTCCTGGACTACAAATTTGGATGACTAAAACTTCGCTCAATTTACGGGGTTAAATTCTTCACAAATTTGACTATCTGAATCTGTATAGAACTCTGCGGGACAATTTAAGAAACAAGTTTGGCTCAATACCTGGACCTGGCGAATAATGGCTAACAGACATTATATTTGCATGTTAAAATGGTCCTTCGAAAAATCTTTGTTTGCGAATCTTGAATGATTGATCAAGGAATGGGGCTGTAATCTGCAATCAACAAAATTGTTTTTGTTGTCATTAGTTTAGATGATGAGTTGCATGTTTCATTGCCTCTGTTAATTTTGGATTTTACAATTTTTGGCTTCCTCTTTCTTTGTTTTCTCTCCATACATATGAATTTTAAATAGTCAGGAGTATTTATCCAAAAAAAAAAGTCAGGAGTCAGGACTTTTGATTGTAATTTTGATTTGGAAAATCTCTTATGGAACACTAGTTTGAATGATCAGTTCAACTTGAATTTGTTGGAACTTTTCTTTTATTTAAATCTTCCATGTTTCCCGAAGATGCCAACTACAATTGAGGAATTGGAGGCTGCCATACAAGACAATATTTCTCAAGCCAATTCTATTTTTTGCCTGAATGGGAATAATATACTGCTGGAATATGAAGATCGTCGGCGTCAGGTATCTTTCTGTTACTTTGTTTCTTTTCATCATTGTTACTGAAGCCTCACCCATACTTGCCTTACATTACAGATAGAAACCCTTTCAGAGAAACTGGAAGCAGATAATAACAAACTACGAAAGTGCTTGGAAGAAATAGATGCCTTGAAGGTGAGATAAGCCCTCTTGCTTCTTGTTGTAAGTAGGCATTATGATAGTACATGCATGACTGCTTCCTAGTTTGGGCTAATAATTGACTGTGACCATGCAAGGGCTGAAACATGCTGTATTTGGTATGTATGTCTAAGGAGACCTGGATCTTGGCTATCTATTATTTTCTAACCTCCTCTTTCCTGTGTCTCCTTTCTTGTTCCTTTTCTACTTTCTCTTAGATTTCATTGTTTTCTCCAATGATTTCTGAACTTTAAGCTGTTGGCAGACCGATTTGAATGGTCCAGATACTTCAAGAGATTCTTTGTTTTTTCTTCATTGCAATTAAAGGAACTTGGTTTTCATCTTATATTAGTTTGTATCCAGTCAAAATTGTCACCCTGGTGTGTTAGCACAAAAAACAAAAAACGAAAATTCACTATTATAGACTTATTCTATAGCAGGTTATCCTACTTCTTTGGATGAAAGTAATCTCTTATTAAAAAGAAAAAAGAGAGACTTAGACTATCTTTGGTAGGAGAAAACATTTTCTGTTTTCATTCTCTAAAAATGTCAAAGAAATTAAGTAGCCACACATGTCTAATCAATGAAAATGAGCTTACTTTTGGGAAATTAAAATGGCAATTTAGTGAAAATTAAAAACAATTTTATTTTTGTTTGAGTTCACTCCATTGTCATTTTCATTTTCTAAAAATATATTTCATTGACACATGTTGTCTGACTACATGATTTCTTTGATATTTTTAGAGAATAAAAACAGAATGTTTTCTCCTACCAAACATAGCCTAAAGTTTTGTTGTAACTATGAAAATGCATGTTTCTTGTTTAATATGGAACAATTGTCTTGGTATGTATGTTACGTTTTAAATTATACACTCATCTTTAATCAGATATGGTTCTGTGTTTCTGCAACTCCTGAAGAAGCAAAAGTAAATTTTGGAAGCAAGTTGCAGAAAGAGCCTTATTCTTTTCCTTTCTTCTAAAGTTTCTCTTGTTAACATTTTCTCTTGAGTTTCTCTCTTTTAAATCCTTGTAAACCTCGTATTAGTATTGTTTCTCATAAATTCCATTATCGACTGTTGTTAGTTATCTTATCAAGCCTTCGCTTATTATGCACCTTGCCTAGTGGGGATAGGCTTCGTGGTGTTTTTTTCCTCTGTTGATTCCAAAACGTTTTGGTTGTTATGCCGCAATTTTTGTTTGTTAGTGATATTGGCCTCAAATTTGTTTTATATCTTATAGATCTTGTCACTTACATGCAGGGAACTTGGCTTCCGACATTGAGAAATCTTGTTAATCAGATAAATGAAACTTTCAGTCGTAACTTCAAAGAGATGGCAGTTGCTGGAGAAGTTTCATTGGGTATCATATACTTTTACCTTTAAGATAGCCCACCATGTGCTGAGCTGTGGCTGCCTTTCCTGATTTTATGTTTTCTTACAGATGAGCATGATGCCGATTTTGATCAGTTTGGAATATTTATAAAAGTCAAGTTCAGGTGGGTCTCAGAACTTTTTAATTACCTATACGATAAATGACATTAGATTTATTGATGTTGTAATTTTCTGTTCATGTGCTTATAACATTATGATGTCTTCTTTTTAAAATAACTTGATGATATATTATCTTCAAGTTATTATTTTGAGCATTAAGGCTTTAATGCTCTTGAAGATTTAGAATTTTAAAAGTTAAACCTTGTCGTTTTTCTGCCTGGGAATCGATTAACCAATACACGGTTCTCATCAAGGTCACCATAGGTAATAATCTGAGATGCTTTCTTAAGTTATATGCATGCTGCTGACTGGATTATTTCAGATCTAAGTTTCAGTTTGCCAATAGAATAAATAAGACTATTGTGCAATGTGGTGTGAGAGGTATTTTCTAACAAGTATTTCGTCTGTTGCTACCGTGATTCCACCATTCTCTACTTTTGATCACTTTTTGTGCAGTTGGACTAGAATTTACATGAAACTTGAATGACAATAGCATCAGCATTGCTCAATAACTTTGTCAAACACCAATCTTTTGATATTGCTACTTCTGTGTTCCTAATAATTTGTCAGTTGACAAATGATAGCGAGAGAAATATTGTTTTGTTTAATCCTGGGTCTAGGTGCAGTGTAAGTTATATGCCCATAGTACCATTCACTATCTTTTATAGTATATATGATGATTTCTAGGCCTTGTAATTTTCTGCTTTACATATGCAATGTAGTTTATGTTTCTCTGCGGTTAATGCTCTTTCTGGATTTTTTGTTCAATCAGGCAAGCAGGTCAACTTCAAGTTCTCAGTGCTCACCATCAATCTGGAGGGGTATTAAAATTTAAATTCTTTTATACATGAATTCAATGAAAAAAGCATTTTCTAAATGCATTATAATTTTCCTTTTTGTAGGAGCGTTCAGTCTCAACTATTCTTTATCTTGTTTCTCTTCAAGATCTTACAAATTGTCCCTTTAGGGTTGTTGATGAGATTAACCAAGGCAAGCCCAATCAACTTATGAACTGTCTGTCACAGAATCTTACTGCATGAAATCATTTTGGTTGATTTTTCCTCGATCTTTCTTATTCTTTTTCTTCCCCAGGAATGGACCCCATAAATGAAAGAAAGATGTTTCAGCAATTAGTCAGAGCTGCCAGCCAACCTAACACACCGCAGTAAGAACTGTATCTTTACAATTAGCAGAGAGTGTTTTTTCCCTTATGTTACCAATGCAGGTTGTCAAAGAGTAGTTGTTATCAATGTACTCATCAATGTGTGCTGAGTTTGGACGTAGTGGTTAATTTAATGTAGGTAAAAAAAATGAAGAGAAACAGATTAGGCTGGGAATGAGAGGTTCAAAACAGATTATATTGTTTTGGTAGTGTTGTAAACATTTTCTGGGTTAAGATCATAAAATGTAAGGGTTTGAAGGGATATCTATTAGTGGTGTTAATTCCAAATGTATGAACTTTCTTTCTTAGAAGCAAGGTGTGTTTTCTAGCTACTTTGCTTCTAAAATGCATATAGTAGCTGAGGTTGTGTTTATATATTGTGGCAGGTGCTTCTTACTTACACCAAAGTTGCTACCAAATCTGGAATACAGCGAGGCTTGCAGCATTTTGAATATAATGAATGGTCCTTGGATTCAGACACCATCTAAAGGTAAAACACCAGACATTGCCTGCTTGCAAATACTAGGTCTAGAACATAAAACTTTGTGACAAAATTGAATCTCAGAATGTCTGCGTTTGTTGTTTTACTCAGTTTGGAGCAAAGGAGAACGCTGGTCCACCATTGCTGGGTTAGTGGAAGAAAGTCGCTGCTGAAATGATATCCTCACTGAGGTTGCCAGAGGCAAATACTTATACCCCCAAAGTAAGTAGAACAGGACAGGGAAGATTGCAATCCAGTCTTTAGAATATGCAGCCAAAAGAAACCGATATCTTAAAATGAAGCCTGTGGTTTCTCTTGTAAATGCAGGCTTTTGGAAAACAGTATCTGCTGCTTCAGTGTTCCTAGCTGTATCATATTTTGGTTTTTTGTATAGTTGATATTACCCCTCTATGCGGTATGATAATTTATAAGGTGGCCTCCGGCACACCACCTTGCCGTAGTATCTATGTTTATATACTAGAATAAGAATCTTGGTAGAAATAGTGTTTAACTTAGCTGAGCTGGGTTTATTTACATATTGTCATGTTTAATTTAAATGGTTATTGTTATATAATCAGATTCTTGAAGAAATTTTAGAATCGAAAAGATGTTTCGAGTAGAATGCTCAGTGGCTTCCACTGGCAATCTTTCTTTATTTTTCCACCTGGGGAAGACCCTTTATCTTTCAGCTCAGTAGCTTCAGCCTGCGATGCTTTCCTAAGATTTTGCATGCTGTTCAAGGAGGATCTTTCCTCTTCTTGTTCCTGGAATAATGCATCACTCACCATATCAATGACCAAAATTGACAATAAATTGTATTTTGGGTAAATGCAGGCAAGAGCTGATTAGAATTAAACCAAGATGGATGTTAACGTACCCTATCGACATGAATTTATCATGCACAAATTCAAATGTAAATTAAAAGAGGGACACTGACACAAGTAGACAAGACGAAGATACCAAAACAAAAAGAAAAAAAGGGAAAAAAATTTAACTAGGCTAAGATCCTAAAGAAATTAATTTAGACCCAAAACAATAACATTCATAGAGCTATCCATTCTAAAACAGAAATAAATGAACATAAAAAAGGGCATTAAGAACCTGAACTTGCCTGGACTGGAATCAACCTCCCATGATAGCCCCTAAAGAAAATCCAAAGCTACAAAATCCAACTTTATTTTTTCTTTTTAGCCCCTAAAGAAAACCCTTTCAATTCAAGATAATGAGATATAACAACTTGAATTTGTTTTTTTGTTTTTTTTAAAGAGAAAACTCTAAATCCTTGAAATTGTCAAAAGCAAAATGAGAAAAATCAGGCTGTAAAGACAAGTGGAGTAACAAGAAAACTAAAAAGCCAAGTGCCTCTTTGGTCCGAGAGAAATTCAAGTTCGATTCCACCATGGTCGGGTTGATTTTTATTTTGAAGAATTAACAAACCCCAACCCCAACCCCCTCTTTGGTCGGGTTTTCAACTTTCAAGTCGGAACATCTCTTGATTTCTCATTACTGAATTTTCGGGAATTTATTTTCTTTTTTCTTTGGTTTTTTATTATTCTTCTTTTTTCTTTGGTTTCTAATTATTGTCTAATTCTGATGATCTCGTCAGTAAGCTCCTAGTTACAAAATACAAACACCTGATAAGTGATATGTATGTACCAAAAAAAAAATATACAAACACCTGATTGGCACGTGTTAAGAATGAGCGCGCTTTTTGTTTTAAGGCTAAGCCGACGTTAGAATAGACACAGACAGTTTTAGATTTGTGATGACGTGTACGACAAAGGCAGTGTTGAAGTAGCAGGTGGACAGGCCTGTCTTACTGGCAAGTAAAAGACAACAGTATTCAAATCAAATGGACCAAGAACCAGAGGTCCAAATTTAAATTAACCCATTACTTTAAAAATCAAAGCCCCAAATTCTTTTTCCGTTTCTCGGTTAGAACCCCAAACTCAAAAAGCCCATATCTCTTATTTCTCTTTCCCTCTCTCTGCGGCTGATTGCTGAACTCAGCGACTCGGACTCACTGTTCAAACTTCAACGTTACTTTTCAAAACAGAGAAAACAAGACTGATTGATTGCTCTGGCTTCTCCTTCTCCCAATTTCCCTCAGTTTCTTTGGACTCCATTTTTTTTTCTGTGGGCTTTTCTTCTTCTATTTTTTCTTTTTGCCCTTTCCTGCTGAGAAATGAAAATGATGAACGTTAATCTGAAACGATTCATCGAAAACACATTATCGACTTTATCTCCTTCATCTCGACGTGTAAGTTTTTCTTTTTCTTTTGTGTGTGTTTTTGTTTTTGTCTTTTCATGTGGTTCAATCTCATTTGCTTTCAAAGTTAAGATTTCTTTGACCGTTTGAGCGTATGGGGATTTCATCACTGGCTTAATCTTGATTTTTGTTTGTTTAGATTCTCTAGCTAGAGCTAAATATTTGGCATTTTGTATGAATTACTGCTGAAATGAGCTGTCCTTTTCTTTTAGTTCCTTTATATGGATAAAGGTCTCTGGGGTTTCAAAGCTCTTCTTTTGCAACACTAGTAATTCTTGCTTATAGGGATTTACTTAACTTTGCAATTGTCACAAGACAAGGGTACTCTAACTGTTTCTTAAAATTTAGGAGCATTTTCACCTTTTGTTGTAGGTTGTAACTTAAAATTTCAATTTGAAGCTCTCAAGTTTTAATTTTGGTGAGAATGGTTAATTCCCATTGTATAGCCAATATGCAGTTATCTTTCACATGTGCTGTAATGTATGCTGACCTTAAATTTTAAACCTGATATTAGAGTTAACAAAATTTTCTAACATGTAGATATCTTCTCATGGACATTATTTGGGCAGTGGAAATAAACTCTACCAGCGTTTTGTTGCTTTCTTGTTGTGGTTTCTCGAGTTTCACCCTTTCTAGGTTTTAATGCTTAATATCTACCCTAAACCACCTTTTATAATAGAAGCAATGTGGCAAGTTCCTTTGTTTATAATTTATAGTAACAATATTCAGGATACATTTCATCAACCACAGTCACATCGGCAAAATCACCATTGTTTTTTTTTTTTTTATTTCAATTTTCATCTCTAGGATTAAAGTGGTTGTAATGGATTTCATTAACAAGATCTTGGTACATTTTTTCTGGTTTTCTCCTCCGAACAGTGTTAAACTCAAAGATATCTTAGCATACTTTCTATATTCTTCATTGTCTTTGTTCTGAGCCTCAGGAATCACGTTCTGTTACCAACTATGTGTCCATGTTTCAGCCTTGATTTTGTACCACACATCTTTTTGAATGTTCATACTTATTTGGGCAGTGGAAATAAACTCTACTAGCCTTTTGTTGCTTTCTTGTTGTGGTTTCTCGAGTTTCACCCTTTCTAGGTTTTAATGCTAAATATCTACCCTAAACCACCCTTTTATAATAGAAGCAATGTGGCAAGTTCCTTTGTTTATAATTATAGTAACAATATTCAGGATACATTTCATCAACCGCAGTCACATCGGCAAAATCACCATTGTGTTTTTTGTTTTTCATTTCAGTTTTCATCTCTAGGATTAAAGTGGTTGTAATGGATTTCATTAACAAGATCTTGGTGCATTTTTTCTGGTTTTCTCCCGAACAGTGTTAAACTCAAAGACATCTTAGCATACTTTCTATATTCTTCATTGTCTTTGTTCTGAGCCTCAGGAATCACGTTCTGTTACCAACTATGTGTCCATGTTTCAGCCTTGATTTTGTACCACACATCTTTTTGAATGTTCATACTTATTTGCCTATTCATCTTCAGTATTTGGTTAATTAGATCTACTTGTCACCTAATAGTACGATTTGGATTCGAATTTTTTCAGAATGCATTTCAGCCCCCTTGGTTGTGGAAGCTGAAACAGTTGTGTTTCCAAGGTAAGATTTTGCTTGAATAAGACCGAGAACTTAGGTGTTTAAAAATGTAACAGGCTAACAGCTGTGAATTCTTTTTGACTAGCTGACATGGTATTTTAACTTCAATGAGTCAAGTTTGCTTCCCTATACAAAGCTTTCAGCCATTGATTAAATTCTATGGAATTGTGTGTGTATGTTTGATCCGAGTCATATGTTGTTTACATGGTAAGAAACAAAAAAATGCTCATTGCATTATCCTTTGAGTTTGTACCTGATCTGCATACTTACCTGTATGCTCTTTGTTTCTTTTAGTTTGGGGAAAGCCCTGGTTTTTCTGATGGACTTAATTGGGCTCTGGCTGGGAAAGGTGTGATTGTTATGGAGAAAGCTTTCCAAAACTTGACTTCTTCCGAGTTGCAACAGAAAGGTGCAACTATTTCTGGTAATACTTTTTCCTATGTTGAGTGAAACTATTTCTGGTAATACTTTTTCCTATGTTGAGTGAAATGCTATTTTGTTCCTTATATTGGTTAGGTGTTCTGATTTTCTTCCTTCCTGTCTCGTTTATCAGAATCTTTGTCTGGGCTTCCACTTCATGTTAGAGGAAATCTAGGGGGAGCGTCAGCAATTTCAAAGGCACAATACAGCAGACTTTTGAGGCTGGTATGCCCTGTTTTTTGGCTTTAGTATTTCTTTTCTCACTGAGAGTTTAATCTTAGAGATAGAATGGAAATTTTAATGTCTCTATTCACTCACACTTTGATTCACTCAGATGCACTCTCTCAGACACCTGTGTGTCTGCCCAGTTAGAGAATAAACTTTTGTTTCTTGATATTCAGAAGTAGTTTAACTGATAGTGTTCTACACATTTCTCCATGTATTGAATACAATGCCACACATGATCAATTGTCCCTAATGAGAGATGTCAAATTCATTATGAGGCTAGGTTGGAGCTACTGTCTGAAAATGAAAGGTGATTGTGGGAAATTTGAAAAAAGGGAGATGCAGGAGCAAATCCATAAATAAAATTAGGGAGCACTAATAGTGGACTTGGAGAATTGGGGTGCTCTTTAGGAGAAAACAGAAAGCATTTGATGTTCCACATATGCAGAGCAATAGAAACGTGCAAGATCATAGATATCTTGATTTGCAGAATGGCAGCTATGTATCTGCTTTAATATTCCTTGTATAATTCCTTTTATGCTTATTCTGATTTTATCAGGTCACAACTCACCTGTCATCTGTATCAAACATTTTTGTCCATGATGGGGCAATTGGTTCATCATCGAAATCTGATGTCAAAGTTCGTGTGATTAGTGACAGTCCATCTGCTGTATTGACACTTTCTAGCATTCTTTGGAAAACTCCTAGTCGTGCTGTTTCCCATGATTCTTGTCCTTTAACAGTTTATGCTGCTACATCTATAAGGTTTGAAAATTTAAATGCTTTTGTTGTTTCACTGCCTTTAATAGCTAGCACATCAAAAAGTAGATACAAACAAGACCTGTAACCTTCCCAATCCACACCTTGAGCCCCCAAGAAGAAAGAGGAAACAGTGTCAGACCTGATATAAAGTATGAAGTTCCATTCTCTGAATGGAAGTGCACCAACAATTAGGTTGTGCCTCAGCCCTCATGGTGGATAAGTAATAGTTACCTGGTTTCTCCTTACGGTGTTTAGGTCCCTCACCTAAAGCAAGACTTATAGCAAGCATTTAAACAAATTACAACCAACACATTTTTTTTTTTTAATGATATTCAGCTTCTAACTTTCATTTATACAGTGAAGCTGTAGGGGATGCCGTTGGGCTTGGATCTCAAGGAATTACAGGATATATAGCTGCTGATGTTGAGCGTTCTGCACTTATTTTATGTGGTAAAGCATTTGCTGATATTGATGGGACTAAAAAGGCATTAGCTGCCTTATCTGGGCCAGTTTTATATGCACGTGGGGGCCTTCCTCTATCTGCTAGGTATGGTTTCTTTATCTTCAATTGCTCCATTGTCATATTTATTATAAGTATGCAATATCTAACTCACATTTTTAGGGTGGAAATTTCAGGCTTTTAGTATCTGGTGATTCAGTGGCTCTTTTCTTTGCCTCTGAGAATGCAATTCAGAGTTGTAATCTGATCCTACTCTCTGGTATCAGTACTTCTCTCCCTTGCATCATTCTTGAAGTATGGCATGCAAGACTGCTTATTTAGACCAAGTTCATTGAACAGTTCAACTTAGCAGTGTGGTTGTCTCATTTGATTTTGATCCAATTCTTTTAGAATCTTTTGAAACCCAAAAAAGAAAGAAAAAATGCTAGTTCGCCAAGTTGAATAGGGAATTAACTACTTATATTTTTCCAAAAAAAGTATAAGTTATTTTAAAATTATGGCATCGAGTGACTTTCGGCATGTGAGCCATGGTGCATGCAAGCATCTTCCTGCAAAATTCTCGAGATGCTTAGCATGTATAAAAATTAACTAGTGCACCCGAATGGTCTGATATTTTTGGTTGAACAGAGTGATAAATGTTCCAAGAGTACATCATGTTTCTTGTAACTTAAGTAAGAACACCTGAAGGTGCCTAAGCGTATAAATTTGTGTGGTGTTTTGTCTATATTGTATGTATCTTGCAAAATTCAGATTCCATCACGCAATCATTATCATGTTAATGGTGACATGGACGATATTTATGTGTGTCCATTGAAAAGGTTGACTGTTTAACTTTATAGTTCATTCGTCAATACCTTCCCTGTACTTCAAAGAAATTAACAAAAATATAGCTCCATTTGGCTCCTATATATATGATGTTTTAACCCTACTAAAGGATTCAAAAGGTTGTACTCAATTTGGTATAACTTAACATGTAACGTGTTTTTCCTATACATTGTCCTTCTTGTTAATGGTAGTGGATTTTTCTTCTGTCCTGCAGTTCTGGAACCATCCCTTCTGTATCAAAGCTCTCACCTGGGCAAGCAGCTTATCATTTCTTGGCTAGCTATCAAAACGGGGAGTTTGTGCCTGCTTATGCTAAGGGTCCTTCCTGTATTGATGCATTAGATCTTGCTAAGGCTCTCCTCTCCAAGGTTAAAATGAACATTTACTAGCTTATGTACTATAAAAAAAAGTCTCGTTCTCATGTTAAGTTACTAACTGATGAGCTTCTCTGCTGTTACTATAGTTGAAAGAGTACCAGATACCAACCTTCCTTGTCAATATCAGTACAGGAGAAATGAGTCTTACAGGTAACAAAAAATCATGAAAATATTTTGCAATACCTATCCTGACATTATGCAATAATTTGTTGTTGATGAGAATCTAGTGAATCATGAATAGGGTTCTTGTTCATAAAAGGGTAGATAAGTCCTTATTAAATGATCTTAAGGTTCAAACAATTCTTAACCCTGCACCATAAATTCAAATCGAAACTTTTGAATGGCATAGTTTTTGTCTTGAGGTTAGTGATCTTAAATTTATCATGGGAAAATAAGTGATGAAGCATAGAGAATCTATTGCTTCATTCTACAGAATAGTCAGAAAGGGTTTTTGGAAACTAAGAATTTATCAAAACTATTTTTATTGTTGTAGAATCTGCCTTCACATATCTCAGTGACTGAGTTTTCATATGCTGGCGGCATTTGAACATTCTCCTAAAATCCTCAGCAATTTATATTCGGGATTGTTAGAACTTACATGAGCCTTAATAAAAGCGAAGTTTACTATTTGGATACTTTTCTTAGCCTAAAATTCAGTTCATTCCATTCAATATGCCTTATAAAGTATCCTTAGAGCCGGAGCTCGATTATTTTCCTGTTTTATGCTTTGCTTTTAATTTTGTTGACTTTTCAGGAAAAGATCTTTTGGATATGGTTGGATCACCAAATGTGGCACCACTTAAACTTAAAGGCAAGCAATGTAATCCCACTTTATATGCAACCTTTGCAATTGTTTGGTCCAGTTTTACTTACCCAAGTGTCATATATTCAGGTGGATTCCTTCAAGGGAAATATAATGGCTTTTTGTCATGTAATTTTCGAGAAATTCCCCAAGAATTCTCATTCTGAGAGACGATTCCCTTTTGTCATGTAGGCTGTAACTTTGTTTGTTCAAAATTGCAAGAACAGAAATCATCCTCCATGTATATATCATTTTTGATTCCAAAAATATAACCTGGTTTAAGTACCAAAGAATGAAATAAAGTTCCACTTGTTTATTCTGTCTTGTTTGAAGCTCCTAATTTTCAATTCTTTAGGTGTTGACATTGTTGAAGGCTTGAAACAGTTTTTTTTTCTTTTCTTACAAGTTTAGTAAATTGTACTGCAAATGAACTTGAATTGCCCCAACTCTATTGCAAGTGTAGTGAATGTCATATCTCACATAAAAATTAAAATCTAAAAATGATATGAATTAATCCAAATTCATTCTAGTCTAAACCTAAATTCAAAACAATCTGATGAGTTTGAACTCATCAAATTTGCCATCTCTCTAATCCTTGTTAGAAGTCAATACAAGCGGCTGCACTTTACTTTAATTGCATCATTATTGATCACTCTCAATCTCAACAGTCTATTAAGTGACAAACTTACAGTTTAATGAACCATCAAAACTTAAATGCAAACCCACTTTTAATGGAAGAATAATCCTCTTCAACAAAACTGATGTAAGACATTTTGTCATATAACGGTTACATCATTGATGCTCAGTGAAGAAAACTGATTATAACCAAAGGCTAGCTAGTTGGTTCTCAACTCAATTCTTTGCTTAATTTGTCTTGTAACACTATTAGAAAACAGGGTCTACTGATACGAATCAAAATCCATAGCAATTGACCCTAAATATGCATCAAAAGATCAATAGGTACGGATTTTGTCCAGAAGCGTCCATAGCGGATAACACCGTCGCAAATGCTCAATTGCGATGAGATGAATATGTCTGTCCCAAATGTTCTTAGGATATATCTATACTATATATAAACTTTAAGTTTTTCGATTGTACCCTTTATTTCAAATATATTTTTATATTGTCATTATTAAATAATATTTTAATTATTCCACTATTAAAATCATGAAAATTTCGATTATCCTCATTAATTAGACTTAATAATCTATAGATGGCTAATCACACCTAGGTAAAAAAAGGATTAGTGGCGACTCCCATAGCAATTAGTTTCCTTTAAGTCGTTCAGTGGCAAGGTTCGGACTGCAGACCCGCACGTTGCGACAAAGTTATGAATTTTCTTCCAAAACTGCTCTTGTGAAGTCCTTTAAATATGATTTAACAATGCTGCATCAGGGCTAAATCAGTACTGCATCATATTTACTTATTGGACTTGAACTCCTTCTTTGGGCTTCCATATTAACGAATTGGATCTAAGAATATCAGATTTAGACTTCAAGACATCTGACTTTGCAATTTGGAATTCATGGACTCAAACGAGCCTAATGGGTCTATTGGGCCGAAATGAGACAAAATTAATAGTTTCTCCAAATCTAGGGATGCAGGTGGGTAGTAGATAATAAGGTATCTGGCAGTACCCGACCCGATTAAGTAGGGTTAGGGTATTGTATAATCGGGTTAGGATAGGGTACGGGTAGTAGTTTTAGTACCCGTGACAGGTTTGGGTAGGGTTCGGGTAGTGACCTTAGGGTACCCACTACCTAAAACCGGTTACTAATTAATTATTTTAATATTGAATTTTTATTTATATATTATATTTTCACTTAAAAATTACTCATAATCGATCAAATTAAAATTTGTTTATTGTTAAAAATATATTTTTTAACTTTGTTCTACAAGAATACAAGTTAATCTTGATTAATTCATTTAATTTTAAATTTATTTATTATTATTTAATTATAATACAAATAAAATATTTGGGTTTTTTATTAGGTTCGGGTATTTAACGGGTAGTTGATATTTTATACGGGTATGGTACGGTTAGTGATTTTAAAAAATAACCGGGTAGTTATAGGGTTCGGGTACCCTAGAAAATAATAGGGTTAGGGTATGGGTACCAAAAAATTCATGGCCGGGTACCCTACCCGGTTGCGTCCCTATCCAAATCTATTTATACTATATATAAAAGTACGAATAATGGAAAACTTTATGTTTTCCGATTGTACCCTTTTTTCAAATATATTTCTAAATTGACATTATTAAAATTAATTATTTAAAAATTAATTATAAAATTTTAATTTAGACCGAATTATAAGTTTGTAAAATTGATTTTCGTTGATGAACATGCAAATTTCTACGAATAATGTGAAACTTTATGTTTTCCAATTGTACCATTTTTTTCAAATATATTTTTAAATTGTCATTATTAAAATTTAGTATAATTTTATTATTTAAAAATTAATTAAAAATGTCAATTTAGACCGAATTATAAGTTTATCAAATTGATTTTCGTTGATAAACATGCAAATTTCCTTTACTATTATTTTTTGAATTTAATATTTTACTTTTAATTGCAATTTTTTAAATGTCAATAAAAAGATTAAACTAACACTAACACGTACAATACTATTGTTAGTGAAGCTCCATCTCTTCGTTATATAATGTTTTGCCGCATCACTTTGTTCAATTGGAAATTGTTGAGTTAGAAGAGTAGTTGATATTATGATTTTGATTTTCTTGTTTCTGTGTGGTTATCAAAATTTCATAAGATGGTTATTATAATTTTATGAGGAGGTTATCAAAATTCCATAGTGTGGTCACCAAAATTTCATATGGAAGTTAACAAAATTTCATAGTGTGGTTACCAAAATTTCATAGGATCAGGTAATTAAAATTTTTTAGGAAGGTTATTGAAGTTTCATAGTGTGGTTATAACAATTTTATGGAAAGGTGATTAGACCAAAATTATACATTTTTTTATGGTCATTTTCCTATGTTTTTTGGGTATTTTATACTTTATTATGCCTTATATTGGTTATATTTGTGATTATAGGTGTTGGCAAGAAGAAAAGTACAAAATCATCAATTTTATACCTTTGTGGAATCTTTTTAGATGATTTATAGCACACGTATTTCCCATGGACGTTTTGGATGAAGATTGGAGCTATCATGTTCATGATTGAAGAGCTCAAGGAACCAATTTTATGCTTATCAAAGTCATAAAGTTGATTGCTTAGAGTTTTCAAGGCAAAGGAGCAAAGATGAGTTCAAGACAAGAAGACTAGATGACATATCGAGCCATGACACTACCTACCTGGGTGATCAGGCAAACCATATGGATCTTCAGACAAACCATGTGGGCGCCCAGGTAGAGTCGGGACAGCCAAATGCACACATGCCCAGCTGCCACCATCGGCAACCCATGTCACTTCTCTTGAAGCCTCTTCAATACTTTCTAGATTTGGTGACAGTTCAGAAAACAGCCATAACTTTTGATCAGAACTTCAAATGAGGTGAATCAAGATGCGTTGGAAAGCTAACTCCGAGAGCTACAACTTTCGTGTTTGGGTCAAAGCCCAGATCTGACGTTATCGTGGACAAAAATGCCCCTGAACATTGCGGACAGAAACTGTTTTGGGCCTGATTGCGTTTTTGACCAAATTGAGCCCATATATATATATCCTACTTGGATCAGCTTGAAGACATGGAGGAGAGCCCAGCACGTCCCTAGGGTTAGTTTGAGTCAGCTAGAACTCTAAAATCAACCCTAGGTTGTCCTCTATATATACCCATCTTTCCTAGAACCTTAGAACAATTTTTCCCTTCTTATTTTATTTAGGTTTTGTGGTTTGGGAGGAGGCAGCCGCCCCCTCCTTCTTCATCTCCTATTTTGTAAGCTTTCAATCTCTCATGGATTGGAGTTTCCAATCCATGAGAGGCTAAACCTCTATACTTCTTTTTCCTAGGTATTTTTGATCAATAAATTCTTGATGAGACTTTTGTTCTTAATAATTTGATTTTCTGTTTGAATGTGTTTCTTATCCCTGTACTTCATCTTATGTGTTCATATTTTGAAGGATTTGGTGCGCGACTTATCTTGATAATTATGAATGCTATTGTTAGATTCAATTTAACTTGAGTCAAGCTAATATTGGTCCAAGTGACAGTTGTAATTCTAGGAGTACTAGATTCAATGGGATTATCAAACCTTGTTGAAATCTATAGGCCCAGGGTGGAAATAGATGTAGATGAGATTGATTATGAATTATCATGCATGTGGAAAAGTATAATCTTAATGCTTGTTCTATGATGGGGTGGTACCTGGAGTAGAAACAATAGGGATTAATTTCAGCGAGATGCGGATTAATTTTATTAGCATGTTGGAGTTTGCTGCTGTATCAGGAGTCTATTCCTAAACCAATTATTCAAATGGATTTGTTTAACATATTAAGAGGATTATTTTGTTCTAATGAAAATTGAAGCCTACGTCTTAGGATATATGTTGATTTAGAATAACTTATGATGTTTAATTGATTGCAATTTAAATCAAATTCATGCTTTGTGTCTGTGATCCATGATTTGTTTGATCAAAATAATTACCTAAAGGAAAAAAAAATTGTTTTTAATCAATTGTTTTTCTTAAATTGTTTTCTAGATCTTTAGTTTAGTTTTATTTAATTGTTTTGTTTTCTAGTTTAGTTTACTTATTTTGAAAACCCATAAAAATCCCCTTTGGTAAGATTTTCTTTAGTATAATTTGCCTTTAAATTTGTTTCCACCTTCTCTTGGGATTAGACCCCTACTTGCCCTAGCTATTAGTTAAAGGTTTGTGGGGATTTATCTTGTGGTTTGTTCAACGACCGATCACAATTTTGGTGCCGTTGCCGGGGAAGGAAGGAAGCAACAAGAAGATTGAAGACAAACTATTACCTAAGAATTTCTTACCCTTATTTTTTTCTTTTTCTTTACTTTATTTTTATTTTTATTTTCGTTAAGTGCTAAATTTTTCTTTCTAGTCTTTGTTTTCTAGGAATATTTCGAGACAATGGAGCGACAATCACTATGGTATTCTTCTCGAAAGGAGATCCTATCTTGCCAACAATTTCCTGATGAGGAGTGGTGCGAATATTGGGAACGTTACAACAAGCTATGTGAGAGCAACCCTGACCATGGTTTATCTGAATGTCAGTTAATTTAGAGTTTCTACGATGTGTTATGTCACTTATCTCAAGAACAATCTTGATATCGCAAGTGGAGGTAGCTTAGCACTCAAAACACCTGAAGAAGCAAGGAAGCTACTCAACACCATGAGCAAGAACATTCAGCAATTTGGCACATCATATGGGATTTTCAAGTCTAAAGAGTCAAGATTCGATTTGTTACGAAAAGAGATGATGGAATCATTTCAACCGCTTAAAATGATTGTCAACCAACAAGAAACCTTAATCAACTTGCTGCGTGATATGATTTCGAATCAAGGAATGAATCATCATCAACAACCCTTTTTGCAAACACCTTTGAACATGGATCAAGGACACAAGCGCAACATGAAATTTTACAATGGATTGGACAATGTGCAAAGATATGGGACCAATTCGATGGGAATGGAAGAAAATCAACCAAGGGTTGCAAAAGAGATGGAGTCACTAGAGACCCCATTTCCTTTCTCAACACCACCATTTGAACCAGTTTTTCCTACCCCTCCAATGAAACCATCACCAACTGTCATACCCCATGTGCAAATGCCAAGTGAAAAAGAACAATGGAAGATGGTAGATGGATTGCTAAAGACTACACAAAGAGATCATGAGGTAGAAATTGAAGCTACATTTTCATGGGAAAAACCTACCCAATTTGAACCAAGCACGATGGAAGGTGAATTTCATGAAATTGTTGAAGTCCCAATCATGAAGGAATTTGAAGAGGTGTCAAGCAAAAAAATGGATGATTTGGAATCACAAGAGCTTCATGCGCAAGACCCCATTCAATTTTTCTTCAATGATGAAGATGATACCCCATGGATAGTCAGCATCCCTACAACACTAAAGGAGACTCCCAAGATCGTGCAAGAAGAACGAGTAGCACTCAAGGAAGACATCGAGATGGATATTCCTCCACCTTCTCCACCAAAGATTGCCAAGCACAAGGTAGAGCTACCAAACGATGAGCACTTTGGGCATTCTAAAGAGTTGAAGGATCTTGTTGATGACCAACTTTTGGAACCTATAAGTCCAAATTTATTGGGGGTCAAGAAATTTTTTTAAACACAAAAGTTATGGTCAAGAAATTTTGCATTCATCATTTGCATACATGCATTAACGAAAAGACATAACAAAAAAGACCAAAAAGATTTTTTTTTATAACTATTATCTATTTATATTTACTATTTATCTTTATATTTATTAATTTAGCTATTATCTATTTATTTACTATTATTTTTTTTCTCTTAACTACCTATTTATCTATTCATCTCTATACCTATTTATCTTTTTATTTATTTATTTATTATTTTTTAAACTTATTTTTCTATTTATCTATTACTTTTTTATTTATTTTAATAATTTTCTTAATAAGCAAGATTAGGATAAAATAAACCAATTCCATTTTGACCCACATAGAATCTGGTTAGACTAATGGTACCGTCATTTGACGGGCGTCTCAGGGGTGCTAATCCTTCCCTGAACGTAATGGACTCCCGAACTTATACTTAGGTTAGAAGATCAGATCAGTAGGCTTAGTCAGGTTTTTGCCAAGCATGGGACCTAACTAGGTTTTAATGGTAAATAAGTGACTAATCACACCTAGAATTTGGTTAGTGGCGACTCCTGTTGTTTAAGTCGAAGCAATAGGGTTCCCCGGACCCGCACGTTACGACATTAATATATATATATATATATAGACACACACACACACATACACACACACACACACACACACACACACACACACACACACACACACACACACACACACACACACACACACACACACACACACACACACACACACACTAGGTATAATCACGCACGATGCGCGGGTCATGTGGGTAGTTGACTTTTAGATTCGATTGCAATGTAGCAATCCACACAAAATTATTCAAACTGTCGTCCGCCTGACAGAAAAGTTTTCGAACAAGTTCTTTGTTGGAGTAAGTATGCATAATATCCTTTGAGTTAGGAATTGTCGTGTTATATTTCTCTTGCCCTCAGTCTTAACATATGGAATAGAGTTATGGTATCCATCATCTCCATATGGGAATAATATAGGTTACTGCATTGACATGTACGATGGTTGTAGCTCTGATATTCTTTGAAGTCCGATGCTTTTGCTGTCAACAATGATATCTTTGACATTTTTACTATGTCCAAAATCTCCCACAATCATTGCATCAATTTCACTGGTCATTCATATTCCTTCAGGTTAATTGATCTATCTTCAATAAATTTGATAGGTGTCTGAATGGGTTTTTCTTCTCGAAATCGATCTCTTGCCCTTCTAAAAGCTTTTGCAATTGGAATGCAGTCATCAAACATCTTCATCAAATCGTACACAACTTATTCGTTGGGACCTTGAGAAGTAGATACACCTCCCAAGCATCTTAGCCTATTCTTCACTTCATTTTCAGTGTCAAAAAAATAGAGTTGTGCAAATTTCGTTTTTCCATTGATTCCAGGCAGTAGTGAACCCATTATGTGGTAATTGGTGCCACTTATCTTGTAGATAAAAGGTTTGCTTCTTTTATTAACTATGGGGTCTATCGTAGCTCCCATTGATGTGAATGAGAATATATTATTGTAAGCAAAGAGGATAATAGGAGTGAAAAAACTCAGAGTAAAGAAATCGAATAACCAAAAAAAAATTATTGCTTCCAATTGGGTCAGTTGAGGAGGGTTGGACTTCAATATATATAGGCTCTGACGTAAATATCCATAATATAAAAGAATTGCACAATGAATCAACTTTATTGTGTATTTATGGTTAAATTGTTGTAACCATTCAGTATTTAAATCTTGTTTATTGTGAACATTACCTCATTTACAAAGGCATTGCACAATGAGCCATCAACTCACTTTTATACACATTCCAACGGATACCCAACAATTGATTTTGTTAAAGGCTCAATTGACAATCATCCTAACTTTGATTTAATGCACAAGCAAAAATTAACTCTTTTGTGGCACAATGAATTGAATAATTATATAAAAAGTAAAAACATTAACATGGCTTGTGCTTCGTTGGGGGTTTTCATACAGGTGTAATTACATTTAAAAATAGAAATTAATTATTATTTGGATCTAAAGTGTTTGGATACATGAGATTACTTTAAGTGACATAGAAAGGTATTGGACTATGAGAGAAAGGGGATCTTGAAATAATTTGAGAGGAAACACTCTAATACTTAAGTTAATAAAGACTTGGTGAATATTTGAGAAATACAAAAGCAAAATAGATCGGATGGGGACTTCTAACTTGTAACTTGTCTGGTTGTCATACATAATTTGGTGAGTCAGATTTGTGGTACTTAGAGCTTTAGTTCAATAAGACTGTTATTATGTCTTTCAAGTAAGATAGACTATAAGCATGCTTAACTAAGTGTTTTCTAGGCCTTTTTGACCATTGACATTTGATTCAATTTAGAGTTAAACAAGGAAGTAAAGTAATTCATTCAAAATGTAATGGTATACTCCACTAATTTTTCTCCGATTGATTACCAATTAATCAACAAATCCCACGAATCAAAACTCTCTAGACCTTGCAACCAATAGAGAGAAACAAACGTAAGGAAAGTAAAACAATTTACACTTTTCACTGTAGTGAATTTTTTTTTAAAAAAAAAAACGCTAATATAA